>JAOWBR010113229.1:0-23691 GCA_028571145.1 Dionaea muscipula
CCCCATTCTTCCCAGTCTGCTCCCCCTGCTCCCCAGCCTACCCCCTAAAATGTTTCCTCCCTCTCCCATATTTCTGATGTTAATGATGGTGATGAAGACAATTGATCATATATAAATTTGTAAATTTGTGAATTTGTGATGGTATTTGATCCGGCTACTACATTTCTTTGTAACATTCATTACATTTTCAGTTGTGTTATGGGTTGGTTTGTGTAGGCTATTGGCCTTGTATTGGTTGGTGTTGGCTATTGGCCTTTATATGGTTGTTATAGGTTTTGTATCATATACATGTAATTATAATATTTACAGGGGGGAATTGACCTGAAAACCAATTTTTCCAGATAAAATTTTCATAAATTACCGACAGTTTACCGACCAGTCACCGACGACAGTTCGCATGCTTTTTATCCTAATAGGCGATGTTTTGATTATCAAACATTCGCCTATAGTTAAAAATAATCAACGGTTTGATTATAAACCGTTGCATACAATATTGTAATAATCGACGTTTTAATTATAAACTATCGCCTATATTATCATTTAGCGACAGTTTTATTTCCTCCTTAGCCTATTTAAATAAAATGCAGCAACATTTATTTTTTAAACAAAAAAAAATGAAAATTCAATGATAAGCGACAGTTCTTAGCATAAACCGTCACCTATTGTAAAGGAACCGGTGGCACATTACCGACGTTAGTATTATTTCGTCGGTAATTGAAACAGTTCGGATGTTTTTTTATCCTAATAGGCGACGTTTTAATCGTAAACCGTCACCTATCACCAATAAATAATCCACGGTTTGATCATAAACTATCGCATATAGTATTAAAATAATCGACGGTTTAACTATAAACCGTCCCCTATATTATCATTTAGCGACAGTTTTATTTACTTCGTCGCCTATTTAAATCACATGCAGCATAAATTATATTTTTAAAGAAAGGGAAATGTGATAATAAGCGATGGGTATCAGTGTACCACCATCGCTTATTGTAAGGAACAAGTCGGCAAATTATCGACGTTAGTAGCATTTCGTCGGTAATTACCTTCTATTCTCCGACGCACTTAATAGTTAGTCAGTAAATTTTTGTGGTGAATTACCAACGAAATGATATAATCTATCGGTACTTACCATCAAATTAGCGTCGAACATTATATACGTCGAAGAATATTTAGAGGTTAATTACCGACAAAAGTTTTAGTCGCCGATAATTACCAACATATTACCAACGGAAGAAAATACGTTGACGTCTATTTGATAGTTTATTACAGATGAGAAGCATTTTTCGTCGGTAATTACCATCATATTACCGTCGAAAAACCGGATTCGTAAGATTGTAAATGGTTGTGAATTACCAACGGTATACCGATGCAATATGATAGTGGTTGGTAATTACCGACGAGTGGTCGGTATATACCGATGTAAATCCTTTATCGTCGGTAATTACCGACTAGAATATACCGACGGCAGTTAACGATAGTTTACCGACGATTTTAATAGTTACCGACGACTTACCGACGAATATTGTCCGTCGGTAAACTCCTATTTTTTTGTAGTGTGTGGATGACATTGTTATTATTGGGAGTGATGCTGCAGGAATTACCTCCCTAAAGACTTTTCTTCAAAATCAATTTCAGACCAAAGATCTTGGCTCCTTGAGATATTTTTTGGGGATCAAGGTAGCTCGTTGCAAATGGGGAATCTTTTTATCTCAGCGCAAGTATGCTCGAGACTTACTTCAGGACATTGACATGCTAGGTGCAAAGTCTAGTGACACTCCTATGCTCCCAGGGACGAAGCTTGCGCCTGAAGATGATGAGGTGTGTGATGATTCATATAGAAACAGGCGGCTAGTGGGTAGATTGAACTACCTTGTTATCACTCGTCCCGATATTGCATTCTCTGTCAGTGTGGTTAGTCAATTCATGTCTGATCCCCGAGTTCCTCGTTTGGAAGTTGCCATGTATATTCTCAAGTATATTAAGTGTCATCCTAGTCGTGGCTTACTCTATAGTGATCATGGTCATCAGCGTATAAAGGGGTTCTCTGATGCTGATTGGCCTGGTTCACGATTTAATCGAAAGTCCACCACGGGTTATTGTGTATTTGTTGGTGGCAATCTAGTGTCTTGGAAGAACAAGAAACAGACTGTTGTGGCCAGATCTAGTGCTGAGTCTGAGTATCATGTCTTAACCCATTTGAGTAGTGATGTCTCCTTTCTTCAGCAGTTACTGAATGAGTTGGGATATTCTTCTCCAAGGCCCGCTCAGTTGTGGTGCGATAGTAAGTCAGCTATTCATATTGCCTCAAATCCAGTATTTCATGAGCGTACAAAGCATATTGAGGTGGATAGCCACTTTGTTCGAGAGAAGTTCCAAAAAGGTAATATAGTGTTGAGCCATGTGAAGATTTGTGACCGACTTGCCGATATTCTCACTAAATCATTAGCAGGAGATCGTGTTAATTTCTTATGTAACAAGCTGGACATGATTAACATCTATGCTCCCACTTGAGGGGGAATGTTATGAGATATATTGTGCTAGCTATCTAAGGGTATTTTTGGTATTGTTGTAAGTAGTAATATATAAGGGTTTTAACCCTTAGTGAATGAAATGATAAGCTTTCCCATTGTTCACATTCCTTTTTTTATTCTTTTTGTTTATTCCCCAAATACTGCTCCACCAAGGAATTTTTAACTTAGTAAATGAAATTGACTTCTTCATTTCATATTGTCAATGAATCAACTCTACTAAAAGCTCAAGCATATGGTAAAAGGTCCAAGAAATGATTTTGTACTTTAATACACCCCTTCACGCGAAAACCCAATGGACTTGAAACGTAGACTATGCACATGTCCAAACAAACAACAATAGTAACAATAATGACACCAACAAATGATAATAACAAGATTCGAACTGACGATCACTCGGTCGAACTAGCTTTGATACCATGTAAAGAATCAAGTCTATCAAAGCTCAAACTTATGGTAAGAGGTCCAGTAAATGGTTTTATACTTTAACAAATACTAACAACAAGATCCATTATGCTTTACTCAGTATCTTAATTCTTAACTTTTCTCTTTATATAAAAAGCAAAGCAATAACTTCATTCTTCCTTGTAGTTTTAAGGCAAATATAAGGTATAAATTGAGCATTTAATTCATTAAAAAATTAATTTATGTAATTATTCTGTAAAAAAAAATTCATATAATTATTTCTAATGACGCAAATCTAAAAATAATTTAGAAACAACATAATAATCACTTTTTGTGGAACATAATTGTTCGGAAATATGTTCACAACCTTTTGTTAAATTTTATCATAACATTTAGTTTTTCATAACTTATTCCATACCATATTATAAATGTCCAATTTTGTTCTAATATTAAATTTTCCTAATTTCGTTAAATAACCTCTGATTTGTGCACGACAAATAAAAAAATATTTGTCAACTCTTCTGTAATTTTGTAAGTGCTCAATTTTTAGTAATTTTAATTCAACAATAACATAATGATGATCAAAGTGCTTCACTAACATAAACACGAGTTCCGCATCCTAATGTTAAGTACAAGTAAGATCTACAATGAGATATGTTGAGACATGTGTGAGTTTAGTTTATCCAACAACGAACATAAAAACAAAAGTCATAACATCATATAAGTTGTATTTACTCATAAATCATTAACTTAGGCTTTTGGTAAAAGAGGATGTTCAACATTATCCTATATGGATATTTGTTTATGGGCCTATGGCCCCCAAAATTGGGCTTCCTCCTTGGTTCCCCCCTATCGTAACAAATTAGTATGAAGACCAACAGTTCGGTTGGACTACATAGCTTTTGGCCAAATGGTGGCTTGGACACATAGTTTGAGCATGTAACCTTAGTGTGGCTCAGTTGGCATGATACAACCTTGCGTTCAAGCAGTAATTCGTGTTTGCTCCACACGTGCTCAAATTGGAGGTGGTTGTTTGGTTTAAGGGGGAGGCCGCCAATGTGGAACTGACACACACCTGACGAGGAAATTTTCTAAGACCTGCGTGAGTGTGGTTAAGCATATAAGTAGTGTTAACGCATAAGATATTAGTTGAGGCTTGTTGGTTAAATATGGTTTCCAACACAACCTTGTATGGCTAGGCCTACCATCATTAGTTGGGCTCCCTCCTTGGTTCAACCCTGATTCTAACAACTGATTGTGTCTTTTGTCGAATGATACAACCTACAACATGATGTTGAATAAGACAATGGGGTATGGTAAATCCCACCTCAAACAGGTCCATTGGCTTTTCTAGATGAAGGTTGTATGTGGTTGTGAGGCCAATACCCCTCTTATACACAGATCGATTTAGTGTGATCCAAAAGTAAGTCAATGAAAGCCAAAGCCATTACCAAACAAAAAGAAGCATCAGCCATTGCCTCACAAACTTACCAAACTTTTCAATGGCCAATGAAACTTCATGCTCTGTGAAACCTAACTCAAGCAAACGAAGTGTCTTGTCCATAGTCCAAAATAAAACTTCAGTGTTTCCATCCTTGCAATTAAGAATTGCAAATAAATTAGCCACCAAATATGTAAACTAAACAAACTAAACAATTTTCTCGATTAATCGAGGCTAGCAGCCACCACAAAGATGTCATACATCCAAGAAAAACAAAGTGATAATAGACAGTAAGTCCAAGACTGACAAGAAAAAAATTTAGTTAAAACACAGGAAAGTAATGCAGCCGATTGCATGACCACGCAAAAAGAAATTAAGAAAATGTCCACAACAGAGAACTTGATATTATAGGGAAGGGTTTCATAATGCATAGAGACATAACTGAGGATGTGCCAAGATGCAGAAATAATAAGACTCCATCAGATACTACGGCTGGAAATATAAAAGGCGGGATTCAGTAAATTTTAACTCTCCCTAGACCTGCAATGAGCCTTTATTTGCACCATAGTGAGGCAGAAGCATTGCTTGTCACAATTAACCAAGCCATTAAGAAAGGAAATTTACTATATCAACATCACATAATACATCAGGGAAAGGGAAGAGGGGCCAAGGATGAGGCCCTCTTGTTTGCACAAGAACATGTGATTTGCTTCATTTGAAATTATGGAGATTTGAAGAAATTTATGTTGTTTGGTTTGGGTGTTTCCGGCCTATTTTTCGTTTTTTGTTTCTCAAAATGCAAGAAAATATGTTTGGTTGTCGAAGTCTATTTTTCATTTTCTAAAAACAGGGTAGTGTTCCATAACTAAATCTAGAAAACGTCATTAAGACATTTTCCGTGGTTTTAATGTAAAACCAACATGGAAAATGCTTCATATCTTCAAAGAGAAACCCACTGCATGAGTACGTCTCTTAATATAATTTATTTATTTAAGAGCGAATCAACATAAATTAGTTTAGTATAAAATCATTTAATTTAATTCATACATTGATAAATATAACGGAGTACTCTGAAAAAAATCAAATCATTCATGTTTTCTTATTTCGATAAAAAAGTTTTTCACATTTTAAATGAAACTCGTTTTCTGTTTTTTTAGAACTTAAAATAGAAAATAAAAAACCCAAAATATAAACAGAAATCTCAAAACCCAAAACAAACAAAACAACACCTTAATGTCTTGAAATATGCACAGATTCATTTGATAGCTCAAACTTATAATATGTGAAACCACCATACCACATTGTTCCCTTTATGATCGGGATCTGGTGATTCAGTTTCCTCATTCTCAGCCATCTGAAAAGCAATGATGAAGTCTACCAGTTCATTAATTGGAGCACTTGCACCTGATGCACAACATTAAAAATTAACATCACTCAATAGTCAGTTTGAATCCCCCACCACTACCACACACACACAAAAAAAAAAGAGAAGAAAAAGAACAGCATAGTTAGGATAATACTAGTCATGACACTTTCATGATTCTATTCAATTCAATCACCCCAACATTATGGACATATATAAGCAAAGCATCGATGCTGAGACCATATCGGTAGCAAACAGAAAGAATAGATACGGAATTGAGAATCTAATTGAATTGATCGTTTCTGTCGATTTGCAAACAGCCCAGATTTCTACGGGTTTTGTTCCATTACTAGAAGAAAATGGAAAATATAGAATCAGCCTTCAAAGTTACATATATGATGTCCATGAAACTAAAGATAATGAAAATGATTCTACGTATCTTTTTTGCTACTGTCCAGTGTGTTCCTCTCTCAAATCTCTCATTTTCCGAGCATTTGCCGGCTCCTCTCTACTAGAATTTACTAGCAATAATTGGAGCAGCTATAGTTTGTATTCATTCCCCATCTTTTCAACATGTTCTGGTAGTATTGTTCATTTCCGTAAAAGCTACTATTTGTCCTTATTTTAAATTACTATACATTGATAAGTGGGCAGATTTCTTTCAATAGATGTATTATGTAAAACACAACACTAGTAGTCTATTATTGTTTTGAGTAGTTACAAAAAGATATTTACTTCAGCATTTTATTCTTTTCGTTTCATCCTCATTTTTATGATGCACATGTATTCATCCTCAGTGTTTTTATGATTCATCCTCAGTGTCTTATTCTTAAAAATAACACTAGTATTCTTTTTGTCTTCAATATTTTATTTACTTCAGTATTGTTTTGATGCACGGGATTCATCCTCACAATTTTTATGATGTCAATTGCTATTAGAGACATAGTCTGGATATAGTTGGAATGCTTTGTTTTTTGACGTCTTACTTCTTTTAATATACAAGGCCTATTGCAACTAAAACAAGATTCTGTACCAAATGGAATCATTCAATTCCATTCGCAATTAACAGTTCTTGAATTTGGAACATTAATTTACCAACGGAATGTCAAATTGACAACTATGAATAGGAAATTAGGAACCCAGCTTGAGATATGCGAAATCAAGACCCAAGATACAACTTTGATAGAAAAATAGCAACTAGAACTATAGTGCATTTCTTACCGAGCAAAGCACCAAAGGTCATCCACAAAGATAAATCAGATAATCTATCAATAACCCATACATATTTATATAAAAAATATATAGAATTACAGTATCAAAAATACTTTTGATTTGCTCATTTTCCCTTAACTTCTTTGCTAATTACATCACCTAATGCATTACTTATTCACTCATGTACTTAAAGGAGGAAAAGGCGCAAAATCATTATGTTGTAATAATATCAATCATAATTGTTCATTTAATAAAAGCATCATAAAAAATAACACAAAGTGTGTATAAGCACTAATAACATTAACAAGTTACGGTTCAATAACCACATCAATTGCAATAACTCTCTCTCTTCACCTCCTTACACTCACCACATTCTTTGTTAGCTCCTTATCCATGATTATGCTGACCCATTTTGGGTTCGAACCTTCTTAGAGTACCACAACTTAAAACAAGTTTTCTCACTCTCTCCTACCCACTTTGTCTCTTGTTAACATCTACCACTTTCATAAGCTTACTGGTCAAAGTCCCCAACTACTGTAACGAGCCTGCTAAAATAATTGTGATTCAAATTGATCATATGGAGCTTTTCGAGGAAACTCAACCTCCTAAAATGGAATTTTTCGAGGAAACCCAACCTCCTATCTGCAAATTAATTGGTTTTCAAGTGATGAATAATTTTATTCCCAAACTCACGTTTAATTAACAACAGATGGTTTAGGTAGTTGAGGTGCATGCCCACTACTCAGAAACCACCCACTACTACAAGGCCATTACTCAGAAACCGCACCCACTACTACAAGGCCACTACTCAAGAGGATAAAGCCAAGGAAATAGAAATTAGAAATTATTAAAAAGCTAATTTATTTGAGGCACATTACATTCCTGTCCTCTCAGGACCGGGATCGTCCTCGTCCTGACACTCAAAATCGAACTCTTCATTCTCGATATATTTGTCGTCGAGGAGGTATAATTTTTTAGCACGACACTTATGATTCACGGAGAATTTTTCATCACAATTATAACAGAGCCATTTTTTCCTTCTCTCCTTCATCTCTCGCGAAGTAAGTGGTTTGATGGATGGAATTGATGAATCGGCTGGAAAGCATATATCAGATTCTGTTGTTCCATATGAGAGAGATTTTTTACAAGAAGAGACCTTCCCCTCCTGCATCCGAGCTAGGCCGAATGCATCAGAGAGAGTTATCGGGCGTAGCATCTGTACGAACAACCTTATCTCATACTTTAACCCTCCCATGAAACAATTGATCATAAAGGACTCATTCAGACCTTCAGTGCGGTTGGAAAGATCTTTAAACTATGATTGGTACTCTTCAACAGTAGTCGTCTGCTTAAACTTGGTTAACAGAGCAATTGGATCCTCATAGGGACTAGACCCGAATCGACTAAGAATACCTTGGGAAAAATTATCCCAATGCGTCACTGTGCCAGCCTTTTCAACACTTCGAAACCACCTTAATGTCTTTCCTATAAGAAGGAATGAGACCACCAAAAGCTTCTGAGTATTTGGGGTACGCTGGTGGGTAAAGAATTGCTCGGCACGATAGATCCAACCAACCGGATCTTCCCCGTCAAATGTTGAAAAATGTAGCTGAACCGTCTGGGTTTGAACTCCGTTGTTATCCCCCTCTTCTTCGTCGTTCAACTGGTCGCGTTGAGCCCACATGTGGGACGACTCCACGTGGTCACCCGTGGTGTAGATGGGCAAGGCATCTAGTCTTGTGTTGAAGCTAGTCATCTGCTTCATCATCTCTTAAAGCAAATGACCCTGCTCTTCCGATGCCATTTTCAAAGAGGCCAGGACCTCATCAATACGTGCAACTCTAGTATCAGCCATGGAGGAAAGTCTGCTCTGATACCAAATGTAACAAGCCTGCTAAAATAATTGTGATTCAAATTGATATGGAGGTTTTCGAGGAAGCTCAACCTTCTAAAATGGAGTTTTTTTAGGAAACCCAACCTTCTATCTGCAAATTAATTGGTTTCCAAGTGATCATAATTTTATTCCCAAACTCACGTCTAAATAACAACAGATGGTTCAGGTAGTTGAGCTACATGCCCACTACTCAGGAACCACCCACTACTGCATGCCCACTACTCAGAAACCACCCACTACTATAAGGTAATTACTAGAAACCACCCACTACTACAAGGCCACTACTCAACAGGATAAAACCAAGGAAATAGAAATTAGAAATTATTAAAAAGCTAATTTATTTCAGGCACATTACAATTACCAAAATGAACCCTCTTATCTAGTTCTTTAATTGCATCAGTTCATGACATTGACACACTATTAAACCATTTTTCTCTACACCCGGGTGCCGATGTGGAGGCCCTAGCTCATTTTTGGAAACACTCGGGTAGTACAATGCACCACTGGTGAGATATGCCCCAAGGAAATTATCGCAATGTCTCGTATCCATGAAGAAAGACCTAAATGATTTTTATGTGTTGGTTGTTGGCTACATCATACGCAACCCTCACCATTTTATCCGAACTTAGGATCGATTAGGGACGAGATGTATCCCAACCTAGGCAAATTTTACTAGATGAGGCGAAATATAGGAATTATCAATAGACTAAAAAATTGACCAAAATTCTTTGGTGTATTAGTATTCTTCAATTTCTTGCCATCAAATAGAAAAAATTAAAAATTCGATTCCATTTCAAAATAGATTTTCTTTTTTTTTTTTTCCTCAATGGAGACTAGCTATAGAGAGAGCAATTTTGGGCTTCCTACTTAGATACTTTCTGCGGTATCCACTTAAAAATTGGTTACCCAGTGTTTACCATGGGCATGAAATCTGGTACACCAGAGGTGCGTCCTTTCCAGTCCTCTCGTAGTAGGGGAAGGTGCTCTTGATGCTCTAACCCTCATTAAGGCGGTACATGAGATGGGTTTAGAACATCATGAGATAGTTGGATCCATATATCCTTGTTAGTGGGGATGATTTGGAAGATTTAATTGGAGGACATGAAAGGTTAGGTTTCACTTGTATACTTGGTGGGATCCGGCATACTCAAACCTTTTGCATGGGTTCACCGTGCACTTGTAAAACTTATGGTGGACAAAGGCTTAAATCTATGAGATGGAAGAGCTATTTGCACAAACTTTTCAAGAGAAATAGGTTGAAGAACACAATGTCAGAGATATGAATGACAAAAATTCAGCATGCTTGCAAGCAAAAAAAAAAAAAAAGGGGGAATGAAGATAATGAAGAACAGGTAGCAGAAGATGCATCCCAACAAAGGCTTATGAAATTGTATGGGAGGCAATATTTGATGATGAACTATATAGATAAAGTTCAACACAATCCAACCAATAAGAAGATGCCTTGAAATGCAAAAGGGTGCGTTGTTTTTGTAGATAAAATGAATGGGAAGCATGAGCCTCAAAGTGAAGCTAGGCACTCTATTTATATAATGGGTAACAAGAAAAAACTAGCCCAACATATAGCAACATATAGCAACTTACAACACTCCCCCTCCCTCAAATTGGAGCATAATCATCCTCAACTTATTACAAATATACGCAACCCGATTCCAAGAAAGAGGCTTAGTTAAAATAACACCAAGCTGCTCGCTTGTTTTCACATGGTTGAATAAAATATCACCGCTCCGCAACTTTTCTCTCACAAAATGACAATGAATCTTGATATGCTTTGTTCTCTTATGGAAAACTGGATTAGAAGTAATGTGGATAACAGACTAATTATCACACCACAACTGAGCGGACCTTGCAACACAATACTCTAACTCATCAAGCAACTGACGAAAAAAGGTGACATCACTAGTCAAATAGGCTAAAGCACGATACTCAGATTCAACACTGGATGACAACAGATTGCTTCTTGCTGTACCATGAAACCAAGTTGACGCCAACAAAAATACAATAGCCACAAGTGGATTTCCAATCAGAGGGTAAGCCAGTCCAATCTGCATCAGAGAAACCCTCAATACTCCAATGACCATCACTATAGCACTGTCCTCGACTAGGATGTACCATGACATACCGGAGAATATGTGTCGCTGCTTCCAGTGAGGAACTTAAGGATCAGACATAAATTGATCGACCACAATGACTAAAAAAATAATATCGGGACGAGTGATGGCAAGATAGTTCAGCTTGTCCACCAAGCGCCTTTACGTATCTAGATGATCTAACACAACACCCTGTGCACAGGCAAAAGTCTCATCTTAGAAAGTATCAGAGTATCACTTAGCTTAGCACCAAGCATGCCAATATCTCGTAGTAAGTCCAGGGCATACTGACGTTGAGATAAGAAAATCTCACGCTTACACCGAGATATCTTAATTCCCAAGAAATACCTCAAAGACCCAAGGTTTTTCGTCTAGAAATGGCTCTGAAGGAATGTGTTCAAGAAAGCAATCCGTGTGGTATCACTGCCGATGATAACAATATCATCGACATACATCACAAGAAAAATGCAGCCATCACTAGAATACCGATAGAAAACTGAATGGTCTTTAGCTGACCGTCGTAGACCAAACTCCAAAATCACATAACGAAACCATCCAAACCATACTCGAGGGGACTGTTGAAGCACATATAAGGGCATATTCACACAAAAAACATGCCCACACTCCCCTAAGCAACAAATCCAGGAGGTTGTTCCACATACACCTTCTCAGTCAGGTTACCATGAAGTAAAATATTTTTCACATCCAACTGATGTAAAGGACAATGACAGGAGGCAACCATAAAGATCAGGAGGTGAACAAAGGCCATCATAGCCATAGGGGAGAATGTATCAGTGTAATCAATACCATAGATCTAAGCATATCCTTTGGCCATTAGGCGGACCTTGAGACGAGCAATAGAGCCATATGGATTGACCTTCACGACAAAAACCCACTTACACCCAATAACCTTCTTCTTGGGAGGCAAAGGAACAAGATCTCAGGTCTGATTAACTGCAAGAGCCTCCATCTCCTTAGACATTACGTGCTTCCACCCCAGGGAAGAAAGAGCCTCGGACAATGACAGAGGAACAGTAACATAGTCCAAAGCAGATATGAATACCTACAAGAAGAAATCGCAGCATATGATATATGAGCAGAGATAGGGTATGTAGCACAACTTCGCTTGCCCTTCAGCAAGACAATAAGAACATCCAGATCTGATGTGGAAATAAACGATAATGGATCCAAGGACAAGGACGAGGGGTTGGTAGGGGCCGGCTCAGGAGCAGCTACGGGAGGAGAATCCAACATGACAGAAAGTAAGTCAGAACCAAAGGATATGACTTGATGGGAACCACAAGTATACACATGAAGAATAGGGGGTGAAGAGATGGAGACGAAGACTAGAGGGGGCTCTGCCGACTAAGGTAGACGAAGCTCATAGACGAAAGGGTCCTCACCCACATACACACGTTGAGATAGAGGAGGGAGAGAGGATGAAGACAAAGGCGTAAGAAAGAACGGGGTAGACTCGTGAAATGTAACATGAGCAGATAGAAACGACGCAGAAAGACGCAAATCAAGACAATAACACCTATAGCCCTTCTCAGCACGAGAGAAGCTCAGGAAGATACATCTCAAGGATTTAGGGTCAAGTTTAGTAAAGGTAGGGTGGATATCCCGAACATAACAAGTACATCCAAAGATACGTAAAAGAAGCGGATGAAAGGGATGGAGGGAGGTGTTGGGGAACAAGGCACAAAGAGGAATCTCCCCCTGCAGAACAGAGGATGACATACGGTTTATCAAGTAGGCGGCGGTCAAAACAGCCTCACTTCAAAACATCTCGGCAACACTGATGCGGAATATCAAGGCTCGGATCACTTCTAATATATGATTTTTACGTTCGACAAAACCATTATGTGATGGTGTATCGGGACAAGATAACTCATGCAAAATACCATAAGTGGTCATAAATGCAACAAAGGAAGATGAGAAATACCCCCGGACATTATCACTCTTGAATGTGCGGATAGGGATGGAAAACTGCATCTGTATTTCGGCATTAAATGCAGAAAAGATAGAAAATAACTCTGAACGATTTTTTATTAAAAACAACCATGTCATTCTTGAGTAATCGTCTATAAATGACAAAATAATGAAAACTTACCTTAGACTCTACTAGACAGGGACCCCAAATATCAGAATGCGCTAACTCAAAAGGAACACACGCTCGTTGATGGACTCGAGGCTTATATGATACTCTGGTGTTTCGTAAACCGACACGACTCATAAAAAAGGTCTAATAAAGATTGGACCTCGGGGCAGAGACTCTTCAGACTAGAGAACGTCGGATGACCAAGTCAATGGTGAAGGTCCAAGGTAGTGGTAGATATGCTAGGAAAGACAACGGTAGGTGACTCTGCCTCCAGTACGTAGAGTCCCCCAGACAAGCGTCGACCCCTACCAATAGTCTTTCTTGTTATAGGATCCTGAAAAACACAAGTCACCAGAAAATATAATATGACTATGGTGAGTCCGAACCAAAGCACTAACAGATAATAGATTGACAAAAAGAGCAGTAGATAAGGTAAGGGTCGAGGTCAGAGGAATTATCCCTATCCCTTTGACTGGGATATATGTGCCATGAGCAATCTGAAGATTCGGAAATGAGGAAGTGGGCGAATGATCATGTATCATACCTAGCGAACCAGTCATATGGTTAGCGATTCCAGTATCGATGATCCAATGGCGAGGAGATGCAGAAAGATAAGCAGTCGAATGAGTGGAGTGCACATACGGAGCTGAAGAAGGCTAGATGGAGCCGAAGAAGGTTGAGCTTGAGTAGAAGCAGGAAAACAATCATCTCCCTGAGTGTGAGAAGAGTGGCCGAGAAGAAGTCACATTGGCAGACCGAGGAGCAGAGGGTTAGCCATGTAACTTTAAGCATCGATCTCAAGAATGACCAGGGGCCTTACAATAAGAGCAGATAGGTCTGCTATCAAGAACAGAAGTGGTAGTACTAGAAAGGCGGCCATGGAGCTAATAGCACGTCTCAACAACATGGCCAGGGTGTTAACAATGAGTGCAAAATGGGTGGTCTCCCCCTCGAACACGACATTGTCCACAGGACCCACTAGAACTAGCAAGAGCGGCTTGATCAACACTAAGAAATCCGAAATCAGGAGATGGTGTTCATTACTTTGGAAAGGCAATTTTATTCAAATACGGGTACGGGTGTCGGGTGTGGGTCCGGGTGCGGGTGTCGCATACCTCTGGTTGAAAAAGAGAGGATATGTGGATACGGATCAAAAATTGGGTACGGGTATGGGGATACGGCTATTTTTTAAATATTTATCCCAAATATTATCCTTTATATAAAAAAAGAAAAAATGTTTTCAAATCTATAAGCAGAACCATACCACCGATAAGAAAACCCATCATTTCTAAGGGTGTGGGTGTCGGTGGGGGTGCGGGTGCGCACCCGATACGAATCGCGCACCCGTACCTGTGTCGAATCGTGTGTACTGCTTCAAAAATGACGGATCCGAACAACATAATGGAAAGAGATATATATAAAGTGCTAAGAGAAGTCCCGATGGATACTTTTGGGTGAAGAACGAACCCATTATGTACGAAATGGAATAAAGGTATGTTTGGGAATCGTGTTGCGATTGGTTATTTTGGGTATAAATAAACATTTAAGATATTATATTTTTTAAAGAAAACAAAATAATTTAGATAAAATTGAAAATGTGTAGAAGAAAGACAAAAATAAAACTCAAATACATAATGGAACCTCTTCGTCTTACACGGCTTAAAAGAAGTGAGCAACAGAACAATGGAATGTTGTAATGCACGAGGGAAACTAGGCTAAAACTAATATACTAAAATTCCCCTGAATCAAGGACCAGGTTGTTTTGATCCCACACTTGGTTGCTGCATCCACGGGTTGGTCAACTACGGTAGACAAAATAAATCATTGTGCTCCTGGAGGTTTAATGATTTAATAGCTTGAAAATAGGACAAGAGGATACATCTTGCCATGGATTAAGACTTCGAATATTGGAGTTTTAGATTCTTCACACACTTGAGACACGACAAGGTCCCCCACTTTAGCCCCGCAAACACGAGAAAACAAACCTTTTAAAAGGTTATAATCAATCACATCGACTTCAGGCAAACAAAGGGTAATTATTCTAGAGAGAACATCCATCAAATGCACAAAAGGATCATCATAAAATCAGCAAACACAACATAATGCCATCCAATGAAAAACAATGTAAAGAGCATTTACAGTTTACCAGAAGATTTACAAAAAGCAGTACTTTTATCACATTCTCTTCACATATGTAGAACTCACCGAGCTTCCCAATTGCATAATCAACTTCTTTAACAGGAAAATTCATCATCAGTAAAGAAGCTCTTTTTTCGTAGTCGATTTCATCCAGTAAAACAGCCTCCTGCAGCCAGTAAATTGAACGGCTTCAAATAAACGAGGTCCGAGAGCAGAGATATGATCCAAACCGTAGATCAGGTAAGAAGAATTAGTTGGGGAGATGAGATGATTTTGTGAAATTAGAATACAGTTGAAAATGGTCATGAGGCAGAGAGGAAAAGGTGCACTCTTACACAAACTAATATGACGAGTGTTATGTGATCTTGTACGCCTATGTGAATTAATGCATTTTATGTGCTTAGGAACTTCTATCTGATATACAGGATGGAAGCTAGGATTTGAGTCCTTGAACCTATGTCAGTGGTGTCAGTAGCCAACCACTACTGTACACTGTACAATGTAGGCTTGATTTCCCTAGCAAGCAATGTTTGATTAATGGATCAAGTTTCACTTCAATTGAAGATCTTTAGCATACGCCTGACTGGGTACCTCGTACACAATGCAGTATGCATCTACCTAGTAGGTAATATGCAAAATGCTTGTTACTTGTGACGACTTCCATTATGTGGTATGCATGACAATACTAAAGGCAGTAACTATAACATCACACGACATGACCTAGACACCAAAAGTAATTATACAAACAGAACTCAAATTGCACAAAAACCACAAAATTACATAATTGGGCAGTCAAGAATGTATAAACCGTACAATTTTGGTGATCGTCCTTGGTAGGAAACTTGTATCATAGAATTCAAAAAGTTACTTTTTGGCAATTAAAACACTATATATTACATCTTCGAGGAATCACTTAAACTGATAAGGCTGTACAGCTTAGTAGTAACGTGGAGTGGTGTCCACTCCCCAACCCTCATTAATCAATATGTAGCTAACAAACAGCAACAAACTCCACCCTTATGCTTCTTCAATTCACCAGAGGGTAGATGAAGGAGGGAGAGGAAGCAGGAGAGATGAGAAAGAAACCCTCAAGAAATCAAACTTTAAGCTTCAGCAAGTGAGCTGAATCAGTAATCTCTTGATTTCTGTATGATTGCTCTTACGCTCAGCAATTTGGTCTTTTTGAGTCATTCCCTTCCAACTTGATTCGTTCAGTTGCAATTTGTTGTCTATTGCGTTCATGGAGAAGTAGCTAAGAGAGTCTTCCAAATTAGTCTTCCTGTCCTGAGCTCTTTCTAGCGAGCATATATGTAGCAAGAATATGCTTTTGCATATATACAGAGGTCGTGAGGATGTATCGTACGGATATGTGCAGTTGACCCAACCTAGTGGGAAGAAGTTGTGAGGTTTGATTGATATATACAGAGGAAAGAATAATTTTATGGTTCATTATTCCTTCTTATTTTTTTGGATATTATCGACGAATTTAAGATGCTAATTTTAATATCCATGACCAGAACCTTCCTCAACCCCCCCCCCCCCTCCACAAAAAAACTCTACAACTACAAACTGGCAAGGTTTTCTCCTCACTTAATAGCTGATGAGAGCAGGCAGAAAACCAGATTTGAGCTAAGTTCTGAATGTGATCAAAGAAGCATGTTGTTTCTCCAAATAAATAATGACCGAAGTGAGGATGTGAACATGCAAAAGGATGACTATTGAAGGCTAGGAGTTTTCTAACGTAAGAGTAGGAAGAGGAAGGGAGGGCATGCATAACGATCGAAAGAGAACAGAATGCCTGTATGTTTAGACAAGGATTGTGAGTCTGATAAAGAGGAGAAAAGGTGTTCAGACAAAGTATTGTGAGCCTGTGGCAAAAAGGAGAAAAGGTAAAATCTTACAACATTCCAGAATTTTGCAACAATCAGATTCGAGAACATATGAATACAATTAGTCAATTACAAAGTATGAATTTAGATAGTCGACAGCTAGCATACTATAATTATCGGATCTTGTGTGCATGTATTCTTACGGATATGTGTGGCCAACCCCACTTGGTGGAAAATGACCGTGTTGTTGTTGTTGTTGTAATTACGAAGTATGGGTTTAAAGAGGGTGCATGCCTTTGATATTGCCAAATCAGTAGTGTAAGGAAAATTGGCAAAGTCCAAGATGTCTTCCGAAACGTCATGCTTGGACTGCAATTGGATCCCATCATTCTATTGCCCATGGTATGTCTTAAGATCAAGATCCAGAAATGCTAATTGAGTGTCGCATCGCTTTATAGTTGTCATGCCTAGCCCTTCAACAAAAAGAGAATGTACTTATGTAGGAACCATGAAGAGTATTCTTAGTTTCGTCTAAGCATCATCTTCTTTTGTCAAATCGATCAACATCGTCGTATATTTCATCGGAATTTTTGCTACTCCTATAATATAATTTGTTCTAGCTCATGGCATAATTTGTGAGGATCCAGCAAAACTCGGATTTGGAGAACACCATCTTGGTCAATGGAATTAATAGGTCTAGTCTAATATATCATGGTAGAGAGCATGTACGATACTGTTAATTGCGTATAAACTTTGATACAAAAGATCTCAAGCATAATACTATATTAGCTTCATCATCATCATCATCACGGCTACTTCCCACTAGATGGAGTCGGCCACACGTATCCGTAAGATACATGCACACAAGATCCAATAGGTATAGTGTGTTGGTTGTCGGCTACCTAACACGTATTGTCTTAACCTAATTAGAAAATTATGTTTGAGCTAGATATATTAATAATATATAGCAATATATATAGTCAACGTATGATAATTAATAACAATGTATGGTAATATATAAAAACAAATCAATAAAGGCCACAAATATAAGCACGAGAAAAAGAACTATATTAGCATTATGTTTCTTTTTGTCTTAAATCTGCATCATCAGCATAATACTATATTAGCTTAAGCACGGGAAAAAGGAACTTAACAAAATGAAGTAATAAAACATTACCTCCTTTGGGAGAACATCCACAGACATTGAAGTGATTTCTGCATCCTTGCCATCATAAAACAAACTATCCAAAGAATCTGATGACGCCGATTTAGACATTTGAAAAACCTGTACAGAGCAATACAGCTCAAATATAACTCTTGCAACCATAGCCAACTACAGTACATGATAGGAGAAATCAGATTTGAACCGTTATGTTTCTTTTTGTCCAAAATCGAAGGAGATTAAAATTAAGGCTCCGATTGGTTTGACTGGAAAATTTGGAGCCATTATTTTCTTCCATGGGAAAAAGGGTGATTTTTGTTCTCCTCTATTATGAGTTATGAGTTTTGGTTTATTAAAGGTAGTTTGGGTATTTGACACTTGTGGTATATAAACCCTTTTATCGATGAAGAAAAGGTAGCATTCCCATTCCTTACATGGTATCAGAGCCATCACTACCAAAACCCACCTAAAACCTTAAAACACCTAGCCCAGCCTCAGCCACCACCTATCGTCGCCACCTCAAGCCACCATCCAGCCGAACCGACACCACCACCAGCTAGCCTAGCCACCAGCGACCTCGGGGAAGTAGGGCCTAGCCCTCGTAGCCACCACACGCTGCGTCAGACACCCAAACACCACCTTTTGTGGCGGCGTCGAGGCCCAAACACCATCTTCCACGCCGCTTTCTCCTGTTTTGACCTCTTAGGATGGTAAAACATCTCCAGACCTACACTCTATTTGAACCGATTCACGATCCACTGCCACACGTGCGCCCGCACGTCGCCCGAGTTTCCGGCACATGACTCCCATGCGCCACTGTCCGGCCCACACGCCGTCAATGACCAACAGCCCAGTATGGGAGCGCGTTCTTCTCCTTGTGTTGGACCTTTCTTCATCCTATGGCAGTAGCATATGCCTTCGTTTTGAGTCCGTTTTTGTTAGCTCCCACTTTTTGTTGCGGGAGGTGAATGCTACTATGGTAGTACTCATCCCCAAGGTGCGCAATGCCTCCAGGGTGGGTGATCATCGGCTCATTTCTTTTTGCAATGCCCTATATAAGTGCATCTCGAAGATTACTACGAATAGGATTACGGGTCCTTCAAGATCTGATTGAGTCAACTCGAGCATTTGTTCCTGGTTGTAGGATTTCAGATAATATCCTTCCTTTCTCAAGAACTGCTCAGAGACTATCATAGGTGTTGTGAGTATTAGGCTTTGCAGTGCTTTATTATGCTGGGCTCGGTTGTTAGGCTTAGCTTTATCTTGTACCCCATCATATAAATAAAGTGTGTATCTTCACTTTGAGGCTACGGTTTTTCATTCATTTCAACTACATGGTATTAGAGCCATAAAAAAACCCCACAACTTCACGGCTCTAACACTCAAGAAACCCTAAACCACTGCCAGCTCCCACCTCCACGACTTCAGCCGCCGCCACTCAACCCACAACTAGCCGGACCACCACCACCATCCTCTTACCCAGGCGACAACAACCTCAAAAAAGGAGGACCTGACGTCCTGTAGCCGCCACAGGCGGCGGCGGCCGCTGGAATGGCATACCTGCGGCGGTGACAAGCATAAATCACCACTTTACGCACATTTTTTCCATGATCTGACTACATAAGGTGGAAGAGAACCTCCGGATCTACATTCCTCTTCAGGTGTTTCCCGTTTCACCACTATACAAGCCTCCACACACACCTTCCTCTCCGGCGCGTGACTCCCACGCACCGCTGTCGGTGGCTCCGGACCAGAATTACAGAATGTTGGTTACCTCCTACTGGATCTTTCTTCCTCTTATGTCGGTCGTGTATGCCTTTGTTTTGAGTCTATTTTGACTTGTCCAAAGCTCTACAATCTATATTGTTGGTTCAGGATGTGCACTCCTATGGTTCTACTTGGAGACTGATTTGTGATTGGTGGGGTGCTTTCCCTTAATTCCTATTGTAACTCCGTATATACTTGAGATTATGTAACTCTTGTTTGGGGACTTAGGCTATTTGTGCTTCTTGTCTACACTTTGGTGTGCTCTCTGATTCTTGTCTGCTACCATCTGTGTGCTTTGGTATCTATCATTTTAATCATTGAAGTTATGACTGACGAGGCTAAGGAGACCCCTTCTGAATATGTTTCGGCTACTACTAAGCTTACTGAAACTCGTTTGAGTGGAGCCAATTATTTTTCATGGTGCAGACAAGTTGAGATTAATATCATGGGCATGGAGTTGGAGGATTATTTGATCGAGGAAGGCCCTAATGTTGTGAAGGATCCTGCCATAGTTAAGGCTTGGTCTCTACACTCGTCTCCTTAATTCCATGGACACGTCTATTGCTGATCTGGTGACTTATTGTGCTACTGTGAAGGAGATTTGAGAGTATTTGACTCTTGTGTATTCCGGTAAAGACAATATGAATAGGCTTTATGATGTATCTCAGGTCTTCTTCCGCCCTCAGTTTGATAAGTCCTCCCTTGGTGAGTTATTTGCTTCCTTTAAGAAGATATATGAAGAGTTCAATGTCTTGATGCCCATTACCGCCAATGTGACTACAATGCAGTAACAACATGAACAGTTGGCCATTATGTCCTTTTTGAATGCTTTGTTGTCGTCTTATGATTCTGTCTGCTTTTAGATACTAGCAAGCAAAGAGACATCACTGCCTGGGGCCTTCTCTAGCGTCAATAGAGCTATCCGGCCATCTCCTGATTCCAGATTTCTTAATGTTGATCAAGCCGCTCTTACTAGTTCTAGTGGGTCTTGTGGACGATGTCGTGGTCGAGGGGAATACTACCCATTTTGTACTCATTGTCAACGCCCCGGTCACGTTGTTGAGACTTGCTATTAGCTCCATGGTCGCGCTTTCGATACCACCACCTTTGTTCCTGATGGCAGACCTATGTGCTCTTATTGTAAGACCCCTGGTCATTCTTGAGATCGATGGCCAACCCTCTACTCCTCGGTCTGCCAATGTGACTTCTTCTGGGGCAGACTCTTCTCACACTCAAGGAGATGATTATTTTCCTACTTCTACTCAAGCTCAACCTTCTTCGGCTCCATATGTAGACGACTGCTTTCCTGCTTCTACTCAGGCTTAGCCTTCTTCAGCTCCATAAGTGCACTCCACCCATTCGGTTGCTTATCTTTCTGCATCTCCTCGCCATTGGATCATCAATATTGGAATCTCTAACCATATGACTGGATTGCTAGGTATGATGCATGATCATATGTCCACTTCCTCATATCCGGATGTTCGGATTGCTCATAGCACGTACATCCCAGTCAAAAGGATAGGAATAGTTCCTCTGACCTCAACCCTTACCTTATCTACTACTCTCTCTATCAATCTATTATCTGTTAGTGTCTTGACTCGGACTCACCATAGCCATACTATATTTTCTGGTGACTTTTGTTTTTAGGATCCTATGACGAGAGAGACTATTGGTAGGGGTCGACGCTTGTCAAGGGGTCTCTATGTACTGGAGGCAGAGTCACCTACTGTTGTCTTTCCTAGCATATCTACCACTATCTTAAACCTTCACCGTCGACTTGATCATCCGACGTTCTCTAGTCTGAAGAATCTCTACCCTGAGGTCCAATCTTTATCCCACCTTTTTTGTGAGTCGTGTCGGTTCTCGAAACACCAGAGTATCATATAAGCCTCGAGTCCATCAACGAGCATGTGTTCCTTTTAAGTTAGTGCATTGAGATGTTTGAGGTCCTAGTCCAGTAGGGTCTAAGATAGGTTTTCGTTATTTTGTGTCATTTATAGACGATTACTCAAGAATGACATGGTTGTTTTTAATAAAAAATCATTCAGTTATTTTCTATCTTTTCCGCCTTTTATGCTGAAATACAGACGTAATTTCCATCCCTATCTGCACATTCAGGAGTGATAATATCTGGGAGTATTTTTCATCTTCCTTTGCTGCATTTATGACCACTCATGGTATTTTGCATGAGTCATCTTGTCCTGATACATCACCACATAATGGTGTTGTTGAACGTAAAAATCATCTCTTAGAAGTGACCCAAGCCTTGATGTTATTTTGAATTAAGGCTATCTTGACCGCCGCCTACTTGATAAACTGTATGTCATCCTCTCTTCTACAAGGGGGATTCCTTTTTGTGCCCTGTTTCCCGACACCTCCCTCCATCCCCTTCCTTTACATATCTTTAGATGTACTTGTTATATTCAAGATATTTGTCCTACCCTTACCAAACTTGACCCTAAATCTTTGAGATTTATCTTCCTGAGCTACTTTCGTGCAGAGAAGAGCTATATGTGTTATTCTCCTGATCTGTGTCGTTTGTGTGTGTCGGCTCATGTTACATTTCATAAGTCTACCCGTTCTTTCCTACGTTTGTGTCTTCATCCTCTCTCCCTCCTCCATCTCAGTGTGTGTTTATAGGTGAGGGCCCTTTCGTCTATGAGCTTCGTCTACCCTAGTCGGCGGATCCCCTCTAGTCTCCGTCTCCATCTTCATCACCCTACATTCGTCATGTGTATACTCGGGGTTCCCATCGAGTCATATCCTTTGGTTCTAACTTACTTCCGGTCGGGTTGAATTCTCCTCCCGTAGCTGCTCCTGAGTCGACCCTTGCCGACCCCCCGTCCTCGTCCTTTGATCCCTCCTCACCCGCTCCTTCATCATATATCATATGTTGTTATTGTCTTGCAGAAGGGTAAGCAGAGTTGTCCTACAAACTCTCTTTCTGCTCATACATCATATGTTGGGTTTTTTTTTTCTTTCTTGCAAACCTTTATCTCTGCTTTGGATTATGTTACTATTTCTAGGATATTGTCTAAGGCTCTCTCTTCTCCGGGTGGAAGCAGGCAATGTCTGAGGAGATGGAGGCTCTTGCAGCTAATCAGACCTGAGACCTTGTTCCTCTGCCTCCTGAAAAGAAGGTTATTGGATATAAGTGGGTCTTTGTTGTGAAAGTAAAAACCAGATGGTTCTGTTGCTCGTCTCAAGACCCGCCTCGTGGCCAAGGGATATGCTCAGGTCTATGGTATTTGATTACATTGATACCTTCTCCTCTGTGGCTAAGATGCCCTCTGTTCATCTCCTCATCTCTTTGGTTGCTTCCTTTACATCAGTTGAATGTGAAGAATACTTTTCTTCATGGTGACCTGACTGACTAAGGAGGTGTATGTGGAGCAATCTCCCGGATTTGTTGTTGAGGGGAAGTGTGGGCATGTATGACGTCTGAAGTCCTTATATGGGCTTTGGTAGTCTCCTCGAGTATGGTTTAGACGGTTCAGTTCTGCGGTTCTAGAGTTTGGTCTATAGCGGTCAGCTAAAGACCATTCAGTTTTCTATCGGCATTCTAGTGAGGGTTGTATTTTTCTTGTGGTGTATGTTGATGATATTGTTATCACCGAAAATGATAGCAGAGGAATTGCTTCCTAGAAGACGTTCCTTCAGAGTTGTTAACAATTGTGAATGAAGAGTGAAAAGCTTAGCCCCTTTGGGAGGCTAGACAATGAATATATATGTGGTATAT
>JAOWBR010113230.1:0-14224 GCA_028571145.1 Dionaea muscipula
TGGACTGTGATGGACATTGTGATGAGCTTGGACTCTTTGTCTCTTTTTGGTCTTCCGCATGCTTAGCTCTTGATAGTTTTGATTGAGACATTAGAGTAGTGCTTTGTTTCCACCCATGATTGCTCATTAGTCCCATTACTAGATGTTTGGTTGTTTGGTTCAGGCTTGTGCGGCTCGTGGGTTATCCCCATGAGTCGTACGCCGGTCCACCCAAGGTGGGGTGTGACAAAATCAAACTTCTTGCCATGGGCGATGTCATGGGATAGGTAGAGGTAACTCGACGCTAGCTTTCCGCTCCCCGGGGTGATCAGATGCTTACAGAGAAAGTAGTGTATGAACGCGACGCGCTCTTCCTCGTCGATGACTGGCGTATTATGATAGGCTTGAGCCGTAGGCATTCAAATAAGAGTTTCTGGCGAGTTGGGCAAGCCCGCTTAAGATAATATCAGCAGCAATGGTATCACCCAAGGGAAGGAGGCCAGTGAGCCCGTCCAGGTCCCTTAGGGTTATTGTCATCGGCCCGAGTGGAAAGACAAAAGCATTGGTCGTTGTAGACCAGAGTGGTAATGCTGTGAGGAAAAGGTCAGGGTCAAAAATCGGTGTGGCTATGCAGTATTAGAGGAGCGTTGAGATTCCAGCCTTTCGTGTTGCTTCAAACTATGCATCACTCCTTATGCGAAGGTATCACGATGTCAGTATTGGGTCTGTGTGTGACCAATTTCTCAAAGATTTGGCTTGGAACATAGGTCTGACCTTGGACAGTGGGTCGGCAAGTGATGACAGAAGGGTGGACATGTACAAGGATCTACAAACCTTGTCTAGGAGGGAATCAAGTCCCTCTGAGGTAGTTATTGAAGGCCCGAGGAGCATTTCTCCTCTTGTCCCCTTGCAAATCACCTCCGCGGCTATCACGGGAGACTTCAGTGTCTCCAGGTACTCTTCGTAGGTCACCATTAATAGAAGATTGGAGATTTGAGTATGAAGGAGAAAATCAATTTGGGGTGATTTTAGGGTTTTCGAGTGTATTGGTTTCAGAAATGCAGAAGAGGAAAAGGGTTTGGGAACTCGAATGGGGAAGATGAAGAGTTTTCCCAAGTGTGCCATTTGGTATTTATACACGCTCTAAATTGTTCGATGATGTCATTTGCCTCTTTTCCTGTGCGAAATCGTGTGGTGTGGATGGTTTCTTGTCTTTTCAACTTCTGACACTTGAGATGATATGATGTGACTGGTGACGGCTTACGTCCCTTCAAATTTGGAGTGTGGCGCATCAATGATTACTTCTCATTAACACGCCGCACTGGAGGTACTGTTGATAGGACGATTTTCCACGCCCTCGGGAAGTGGAAGCATTGCCTTGAAAGCAAGGACGGTTCGCGTGCCGAGGGGTCATAATTAGCATTAATGGTGTTGGCCCTTGGTTTTACTGCAACGATTAAAGCATTCTGTGTTGGCACGTTTGTCTGGTGTGGAACGTTTAACGTTACAGGGGTTAATAGTCATGGATGGGCTTTCGAAGTGCTGGCTTTACCGATGGTGTTTAGAATGCTCTGCAGTGGGGCATGGTGCTTTTGGGCTTAGTAGTGGTGCGTGCTATTGCTAAACGTGGTGCGTGCTACTTCTGAGCGTGGTGCGTGCTACTTCTAAGCGTCATGCGTTAGCATTAGGAGCGCAGGCGTCTTGAGCATAGACGCAGGGCAGGTCTTCTAGCACGATCTCACTACTTGTAGGGGCATACTCAGAACGTGGGTGTAGTGATGGTTTCGATGGTGGATAAGGTGTGCTGCTCTCTGGCCAAGGCGCTTTGCCTTGGTGGTCTCCTTCACGGTCTTGACGGTTGCGGCATGATCTCAGCAGTTGCGACATGATCTCGACAGTTGCGGCAACAGTTTTGATCAGATAAGCACGAGGTCGCGGTTGGAGCATGTTTAGGAGTCGTGGTATGCCACTACGTCAGCCACATTTGAGACCTGTAACCGTTTTGTAACCGCTCTAGGGCATTATAAATAAGCTTGTACTGACGACTATGAACGGTTCGACTACCCTATCAATTAAGATCTACTTTTTTCAACGTTTGTGTTCTTCATTTCCTTTCAAGCTTTTCGTTCATTCTCTATTCCAGCATTTTCAGCTTTTTTGTTCATTGCACTTAGTTTCGATTACCCTTTTCACTTCCGATAACAACAATCTCTATGGGGAGAGGCTTGTCCCCCGGGAGACCCAACTCTCAAGATTCCCCACTCTTCTCCGATCCGACGGATTTTTCGGCTAACACATAGGTTATATTTGTAGGTAAAATAAATATAGATTTAAATATTTGAGGAATCTAAATAATATCTGAAATATTTTTAAAAGATAGCGCTGCGGAAAAGGACATCCGTGAAAAGATCGGCTGACCACTCAAATGATAGAGATAATAATATATCCAAAAGATTGTATCGCGTGGATCAGTTGACCGGTCAAGACAGAGCCAGCTAGTGAATTTGAGCCACACTCCAAGAGGTGTCATCGCATAAAATCACTACATCTTGACTATGATAGAACAGAGTCTTACAAAATGAGTTACAAGTACATATTCTCTATTACTCAAATATTCTCACTCTCATTTTTCTCAACTGGTATTTGTATTACTAGCTACTTAGCTAGTAGCTATCCACCATATCAATCAACCATAGAAAAAAACTTAGTGACTATGAAAATTTGTGTGTATCAGCTCCAAATAATTTAGTGAGTATGATAATTTGTTTTCACACAACTCTCCTAACGAATACCAGTCTGCAATTTCATCTCTTCACATATTTGATCATCATCCATGTTCTTCATTTTCAAACAGCAGTAGCTAGCTAGTTCTACTAATATAGAAGATTACAAACAAGATTTGCCCTTAATTTATCAAAAGCAAATGAAATTGAACTTTAAATAATGTTGTTTTTCGACTACTTTGTCAAGTATACTACTTGGAAAGGTAACGGTAAGGGTTGGCTGGGCAGCACGTTGTCTTCATTTCATTTCTAGTTTTTTTGTGTTTCTGACCATTGGATTTTGATAGCCAACCTAAACTATTGATAATTGATATATATATACTCAACGAAGTAAATTGATATATAACCAACCAACCAATGTACTATATGATTAGTATATATAAGCCAAAAATATTTTTCTTTGGCGCTGTAATCCAAACAACGGCTATAATCCAAACATCCCTGCTCTCCTCTTACTCTCTCTGTCACCAAAGATATAGCTACTCATTCATTCATTCAGTGCCCTTCCTTCTCTGTTTTATCCATCGATACCCCCTCGAACATTTTCTCTCCTCTCTGGTTCTGTCTTGCTTTCCTTTCCTTCCCTTGACACCCAAACATCCTTTCAATCTTCACCATAACGGCCAGCCAACAAGCAAAAGCATTCAAACCCCACCTTTTGGCACTTTTTCCTTATTTGTTTGTTTCTTTTTGGTGTCATTTTTTGGATTGGCTTGTTTTGGGGTTTCATAATTAATTCTCTCTGGCTTTTGGTTCAGTTTGTTATTCTTCTCTCTCTCGATATGGTTTGTGAATGACTGACTGTCATCTAGAGTCTCCTAATTTTAGCAAGAGCTGAACTGGCTTTTGTTTTTTTGCTTCATATTGATTTGATTGTTGATTAGGCAGAAGTTGAAAACATCCCATCATAAAAAGATCCCATTTTTCCTTTTTCCAATTTTCCCCTGCATTTTGGGAAAGAAGATAGATTAAGGGGGATTCGAGAGAGCGAAGGGAAGAAGATTATTTGGTGTGATCATATGGAGATCGTCACCACCAATATCCTTATTGAAATGGGTCAATTGGGTTCTGTGAAATTTGCAAATTTGGTTTTTGGGGAGATCTGATTTTGACCAATTAATTCTCTCTACATAAAACACTTAAAAAATGGCATCTTCACAGGTAGAGATTTCATCTTCTTCGCCGTTTGGCTGTGTTCTAAAGGATCATAATGGAAAGGATCAACATCGATGCAGAGATCAGAGTGCCAACACGAGGTCCCAATCAAATTTCCAGAGGAATCTCAAGGAATTGGTCAGAGATCATCTCCATTCCTGCATTTCGATCTCCCCCAGGTCCTCTGATTCGGCATGCAACGAGAATTCTCACCACCACCACCAAACCAACGGCTTTAGCTGTTGGGGTTGCAGCACCAACTCGAGGGGTAACACCAATCGCGGAGGGGGCTGCAATCCCCATTTGAGCAAGGCGAGGAACAGGGATCATGATGATGAGGATGAGGAGCCTATGCCACCCATGAGCAGGAGACGGTCTCGGGTTCTCGACAGATGGGCAGCTCAGCAGGCAAGAGAGATGATGACAACGATCGAGAGGCAGACCCATGAAGCTGAGCGCTTCGCGATGTCAATGCCGACTTCTTCAACAGCTGCTTCACCATCTGTGTCTGTGAGGGATCATTCTCCCGCCCCTTCAGATACTTCTTCTGCTGATCTGAGCGTTTCTTCCCTTGTTCAGAAATGGCGAGGCTATGAGAACCAAACCCAAAACCACAGCAACCAGATGATGTATAATGGGGTTGTTGTTGGAAGCAGGGCAAGCTCTGTTTCTGCAACCAGCACCGAGAATGCCTCTTCTGTTGAGGCTTGTGAGACCACTACGATGACAGGAGATGAGAAATTCGGGTCGATTTCTTGTTCCAACAACGAGACTGAGTCCGAGTCTGTTGGGGATTGGGAATCAGATCGAACGACACATAATAGA
The DNA here is from genome assembly GCA_028571145.1 of Dionaea muscipula. Taxonomy (NCBI): domain Eukaryota; kingdom Viridiplantae; phylum Streptophyta; class Magnoliopsida; order Caryophyllales; family Droseraceae; genus Dionaea; species Dionaea muscipula. The sequence continues at coordinate 4,743 of JAOWBR010113230.1, forward strand.
TGTGATCAAGTTTCTCCGTCCCCATGTGGTGGCGATGGAGGACAAGTTGATGAAAAGGGAGAACGAGAGAGGATGAGGGTCGTCGATATCATTAGGAAATGGACGAGCACAGCCAGGCAAAGGAGTCTAATGGGAAGAAATGAGAATGAGCATAAACCACAACCTGTGGTTTTGCCACAATCAGCTCGGTTGCTTGTTGGGGTGGAGCAGGGTGGTGGAGATCAGAGGGCAGTCTACCCTGTTCTCTGTTCTCCAAGGCTAAGAGGGAGGCAAGCCATTGCTGATTTGTTTACCAGGATTCAGAGTGAAAGGCACAAGGAAATCCAAGGTCTGGCCGCATGCCAGGCCGTGACCAAATTCCCGCAGCGTGGCCGGATTCAGGTGAGGGTTCTTGTTAACATAAATATAGTTCATGGGTCTTATGTTGACTATATTTTTTTTTTTTTTTTTTTTTTTTTTTGACATATAGGCTTGCTTGTATGACTTCTTTTTTCCCTCTACTTCGTTCTTGTTTTGTTTTGCAGTCAATGCTCCGGTTGAGATTCCTGAGGCATGACACGTTAGTAGAAGATCAACGGCGTCACCATTCGAGACCTTGTGGATCGAACCGATCACAGCATAGGTCAACTATTACGAATCTAAGGTGTGTTGTAGTTATCCTCGTTCACAATTACACTGAAAATTTGAACAACAAACATTGGCATCCTTGGCAGAAAGTGAACTTTGCATGCAAGCAAACATGAGTGCCTTGAAAACTTGCAATGGACTACTGTACTGTAGCGATCTCTGTCTCTTGGTTTACTCCTTCCCAATCTGTTTCATTTTTTATTTCTCCTGCTTCAAGGCTAAGTTTTAACTGGACATGAGCACTTGCACACGAGGAAGTTCATGATTAATGTTTCTGTCGACAGTCAGTGCAATCTTATGTGCATCTATTCTACGGATATGTATGACCGACCCCACCTAGTGGGAAGTGACTTTATTGTTATTGTTGTTGTTGTACATTTAGTGTACAACACATTAGTTAAGTTGGTTGGTTTTCAATGTGTTTCTGTTAACATTGTTTCTTGCTGTTGTCAGAGAGAGGTTCAATGAAGCATCCGAGCCAGGTAACGCTGACATGAAAAGCCTTCCCAAGGTGAACTCAAAAGGCAATTTAGATATGGAAAAGGCTTCCACATCATCTAACCAGCCAACCGAGGAAATGAATCGTCGTGAAAGTAGTCGTGAAGAGATCAATGAAGTGAAGGAAACAAATGAAGTAGAAACTAATGATCAAGCGCAAATCCATCCAGAAGAAACAGAACATGAGAAAAAAAGTAGTCATCAAGATATGAAGGATGAGGTTGTCATTAATCATGAGGAAGCCAGTGATGAGGAAAATAATCATCATGAAGATGTTAACTGTCAAGAACTGAATCTAGACGGCACCTCGCAAGTGAACTCATTGTTGCATGCAGCAGAAGTTCTTCAAGTGGAAAATATCCCTTCTTCAGATACTATATGGCAAGATACCTGCACTGGATCTTGTAACTTGGAATGCCAAGAAAGTTCTGCTTACATAGAGACATCATATAACAACTTGGAGGAAGATCTGATCATTAACTATGAGGAACAAGAGGCCAGCAATCAACAATTTCTTGAAGCAAATCTTGATTGGATAAATGATATATCCCGCCCCCGCAGTTATTGGGAGGATCGCAGACAAGCCTGGTATAAGGAAATATTTGACAGTACCTCCACCAATGAAGAAATACGGCATCTCATTGAACGGTAACATAATCAGAACTAACCGCCATCACATATTTGCATGTTCTTGAAGTAAGAGTAATGCTAATTAACTGAGCTCAAGACATTTTGAATTAACGTATATAGATACTTATACAGGAGAAGTGTGTCGGCTGCACTTGCCAGTGCTTTCCGGCAAAGGATGGATCAACTTATGATGTCTTGTATGCAAAGGCAAATGCATGCTCTAGAGGACACGGAGGAGGAAGAAGACCAATCTATGGGAGCTTTCTTACACGGGCATCTACAGTCATTAGGCATCCAGGAGGAACAACAATATGACGAACAAGAAAGGGAGGATGAAGGACAAGAAGGCGGTGGGGAACTAGAACACGAAGAGGAAGGAGAAGAGATGAATGGAAACGAGCAAGAAGAAGACGACGACGACGATGATGATGATGAGCGGGAGGGGGATGAGGAACAAACTGCAGGCCCCGAATCATACCGCGATGATGTTGGTGATTATTTTGATCAAACCCCCTCATCATCACATATGCCATGGAGTCATTATCATGAAGATAGTGATGATTCTGAACAGATCGGATCTACACCTTTCCAACAGTCTCCAGCCATCACTTCTTATGACAACGATACTCAAGAAGGTTCTTCCTTCAAGAATGTTTCATCCATTGTAAGTTCTTGCACCCGATCGATCATTGCCCACACTATTCTGACCCTCACTGATCATATGATGACACATGAACAAGGTGATCATGTGTGTACTCTTCTTTATTACAGGAAATGGAACTAATATATGATCTAAGGGCACACATGGAGCAGCTATACCGTGAGATGTCCGAGCTACGTAAGTCATTAAAGAGCTGCATGGATATGCAAGTGATGATGCAGAACTCCATCAGGGAGGAGGTTTCAGCAGCACTGGGGCATTCAGGTGAATTAGACTGAAAGTGATATGATTGAATTATTGGTTTGGTTTGTAAATCTTTTCCCTAGCTAGCTGTTCTTGATTATTGTGCTCTATTCTAATTCTTAATTTATCTAGCATTTTTCTCCTTATGATTTTCCCTTACTAAGTAGTAATTCTAGCTTGCATGACAGCTCACAGTGAAGAGAAGAAGGTAGGAAACAAGAAGGCGCGAAAGAAGGGTAATTGCTGCATCTGTTATGAAAAGAAAGTTGACTCTCTTCTGTACAGGTAATACATTCACATACTAAAATGGCATTACACAAGGTGATTCTCTTTGCTTTTGGTGATAGTTACATTATAGTGGGAATCATTCGTGCAGATGTGGGCATATGTGCACCTGTTTTAACTGTGCCCATGAACTACAATGGAGTAGCGGGAAATGCCCGATTTGTCGAGCTGAGATAGCGGATGTTGTGCGAGCATATCCTGACACATGACAGGGAACGAGTCCTTGTTCAAGAGGACCGTCTTTGTACCAACTTCTTTTCGGGTGACAAAACTGAGTTTTTAGACCAGCAATTCTCACTCCTCCTTTTGTTTTTCTAACTCCTACCTTGTTTTTGTTTTATACTTGTGCCTCTGCGAGCTAACCCGAAAGGTGAAAACATCCAATTCTAGCATTCCTTTAGTTCCTAGCCAACATTGCTTTCTGTTGTACATTGGTCGGCGATTGATGATGCATTCAAAAAAATGGCTTTGCTTCCAAATGACAAATGCCGAGTACTGTTGCTACTGTTGTCTTCCTTGTCTTTCTCGTCCTTCCTGAGCTGCCATCTTTATAGTTTATACACATCAGTGTGTGTTAAAGATGAGAACACCTGTGCGTTGATTATTGCCCTTGTAAATGCTGTTGATCAATTGAAAATGAAGATGAATCCATTTGGTGTAGTGTGCTTCATATAATCTTCATTTGTTTGGCTATTCTGATATGTAGAATTTCACTTTAAAGGCACATGAAAGATGGGGTTTTGGATGTCAGCTTCCAGCAAAGGCTGAAGTAGCAAAAGTGAACAATGGCAGGACATGAACAATACACCATGGGGTGTTTGATTGCAGGATTATAAAATAAAGGATATGGAGTAATGAGGGATAAAGAGGGGATTATAATAATAGAGCATTAGTTATACTAATGTCTTTTTTTTTTTCAACTTGTTTGATTCGCTGATATGATATGCCGGATAATTTTTTTCAACCACCAGCCACCACAGTCAGCCACCACCACAACCATCACCACCACAACCACCACTATAGCCAGCCACCACCTCAACCAGCCCACCACCACTACAGTTCACCACCACCACAACCACCACTACAGCCAGCCATCACCACAACCACAGTCAGCCACCACTACAGCCAGCCACCACCACAACCACTACAGCCAGCCACCACCAAATCAAAATCGAAGAAGTAAATCCAGAAGAAATCACGAAATGGAGAAAAACCACCAAATCGAGAATAACAACCAAATCAAAAACCACCACCAAATCGAGAAGAAATCGAGAACCACACCAAATCAAAATCGAGAAGAAATCGAGAAGAACAAACCGAATCGAGAACCACCACCACCAAATGAAAATCGAAGAACTAAATCGAAAACAAATCACACAAAATCAAAATCGAAGAACAAATCGAAGTAAATCGCACAAAATCGAGATACAAATCTAGAAAATCGAAGAACAAATCGAGGTGCATGTTGTGGTGGTGTGTGGCCGATGCCGATGCTGGTGGTGTGCTCTGGTGGTGTGCGGTCGACGCCAGTACGTGCTCTGGCATTGGTGGTGTGTGGTCGACGCCGGTGATGTGTCGTTGGTCCTCCTCCTTCCTCTCCTTGTTGCTGGTGCTATGTCTCTGGTGGTGTGGGCGACGGGATAAGGAGTAACGGGGTAGGAGAGTTACTCAGTATCCCATGATTTTGCAGGATTATAATCCTCACGGATATTATATCCATAGTTCAATTAGCACACCAAACAATGGATTAGTACTACACATCTATCCGACGTCTAAATCTCCCAATCAAACAAGCCCTTACAGTAAACCTCTGCAAACCAAAATTGCCCAATTAGGCATGAAACTATACATAAAGAACCAGTGAACAAAATCATGCAGAAGCGGCCATCAACAGCAATCCTGCCATGACACCAAAACCTGCTCATCTCCCATAGAACACAGGGTTCTCCCAACCCTTCCACCAGGCACTCAGCGGTCATACAGACTTTAACCCTCAGCCAGAGAAGGAACAAGGAGATCAAAAACAAGAAAACACAAGAGTTTATCGAGGAACCAGATCCACCATGCACTCTCAACCAAGTCCACAGTGCCTCAGTACAGGGCAGCCAAATCAGCTTAGGGAGCAGGCCAGAAGATGCAAAATACCATCCCTGACAGCATCCACCGACCGACACTTCGAATGAAAAATTCTTTCGTTGCGTTATCTCCAAATCTCATACACATAAGCTGCTGCTAAGGATCTACGCTGTTTCGCAGTTGTTGTGCTGCCCCTGCTAATTTTAGTGAGCCACTGCCACCACATCGTCCAACATGAAGCTGAGGATCGCAGTCCAAAGAATTGCAGCATACTCACCCTAACCTCCTGCACAAAGGGGCAATGGAAAAACAGATGATCAATATCTTCTACGCCAGTGCTGCAGAATAAGCAACTCACCTCATCCCGGATCCCCAAACTAGCCAATCTAGCCTTTGTTCTAATTTTATTGTGCATCACTAGCCAAAGCACAAACCCCCATCTTGGATGAATCGCAGCATCCCAAGTCAATGTCCACCACGGCTGTTTATCTGAGGAATTCCTAATTGCTGCATACCCTGCCCTTGCTGTGTAGCTCCCAGGCAGAGGACCCCTCCACTTACATGGTAGGCAACTAGTATCAACCAAATGCATAAGCTTGTCCCTAACTTTAATTAGCGCCCGCCAAGCCCACGAACCTCTATTCCTAGAAGTTAACCAAATATTCTCATCCTTTAAATAATATGCATGGATCCACTTCACCCATAACCTATCCTTTTTCAATGCGATCGCCCAAATATGAGTGAACTGGGTAGCAATATTCCAGAAATCCAGCTTATGTAACCTAAGGCCTCCCTCCTTTTTTGGTAAGCAAACTGTATTCCATGAGACAAGGTTCTTTCTTCTATTCAGAGCAAGCCCCGACCAGAGGAAAGAGCGACAGATGGCCTTAATTTCGTTGACAACCGCCAACGGGAATAGAAACACTTGAGACCAATACAAATGAATGCTAAGGAGAATACCTTTAATGAGTTGCATCCTTCCCGTGTAAGACAGTAACCTCGCAGTCCAAGTGGATATTCTTTTCGTTATTCTCTCAACCAGTGGATCATATTGACTCACTTTCTTCTTCGCTGTAGTCAAGGGAACCCCAAGATATTTAACCGGCCCCCAACCCACCTCAATCCCAAGGATAGCCGCGAATTCCTGCTGCTGCTGCCTTGAAGCCCCCCACAGAACAAAGAACTCTTGCTATGATTAATTTGGAGCCCTGAGACCACCGAGAAATGATCAAGGCAACCCTTAACCAGCCGTAAAGATTTAGTTTCAGCCTTGGAGAAAATCATCAAATCGTCGGCAAAGCTCAAGTTGATAATACCTACTCTCCTACACTTTGGATGGAAATGGAAGTCACGTTCGCTGTTCATCACCTTCAGCCCCCGAGACAGATATTCAATGATCAAGACAAACAAGTACGGGGAGAGGGGATCTCCCTGCCTAATGCCTCGTTTGCCCTGGAACCATCCCCTTAGCTCTCCGTTCACATTAATTGAATACGTAACCGAAGTGATACAAACCATGATCCATCTCACAAAACCAGCCGGAAACTTCAAACTTCTAAGGAGGTCTTCCATAAAGCTCCAATGCACAGAATCGTATACTTTTCGGAGATCGATCTTCGCCATGCACCTGGGAGAAATATGTTTTCTGTTGTAGCCTCTAATGAGTTCTTGACAAAGCAAGACATTGTCGACAATAGATCTGCCCCCAACCAAGGCGCTCTGCGAGAGATCCACCAAAGATGACAAAACCGGCATTAATCTAGCGCATATCATTTTCGATATAATCTTATATATAGTAGAGCAGCAAGCTATCGGCCGGAAATCACATGCTCTTGACGGGTTCTCATTCTTTGCAATAAGATGGATAATTGTAGAATTGATCTACTTCAACATCTTGCCCGATCTGAAAAAGTCTAACACAGCATCACACAGATCCGGCCCAATAATATCCCAAGCTTTCATGAAGAACATTGATGAATATCCATCTCTCCCAGAGGCTTTATCCACTTGGATACTCAGCAAGGCTTTTTTAACATCCAAAGGGTTGAACTCCATCATAAGCTGCTGTTGCTGGTTCCAATTTAGCACAGGTCCAGAGGCAACAATACCCTCATCCAGCTTCTCCTGTCCAGCACCATCGGTGCCCAGCAAAGAAGTAAAATAATCAATAAGGACAACTCCAATCTCATCATCAGTGGACACACTTCTCTTCCATCTTCTGCTATCAGGCTTGTGATTCTCTGCTTCCTACGTCTATCTTTTAAAAGAGCATAGAAGTAAGCCGTACCTCTATCAGTTAGCTTGATCCAGTCACTCTTTGTCCGCTGTCTAAGAGAAGTCTCCTCAGCTTCAATCAAATCAATCAACGCAGTCCTCGCGGCCTCAACCCTTGCTTTAATCTCATCCAAGTAGTTCCCTCGCAACTGTTGTTGCTGAGATTCCAGGAGGCTTCGTGCAGTAGCCACACGCTCATTAACACCTGTAAAATGCTACTGATGCAAATCAGAGAGTGATCCCTTCAGAATGGCCAACTTTCTAACAATCTGGAACATCTTAAGACCAACCACTGGTTCCCTCCAGGTTGCACACACAATCCTAATGAAGTCAGGATGCCTAACCCAAGCATCGAGAAATTTAAAGTTTGGTCTGGGTTTGGACAAGATTTGCTTTACATTTATAATCATCGGTGAGTGATCCGAGATACCCGGCTCAAGGAAATTGACCTCCGATCCTTCAAAATTATCAAACCAAAGCCTGTTCCCCATAGCCCGATCTAGCTTGATCCTCATCCACGATCTCTCATCATGCTAATTGCACCATGTATGAAAACATCCAACGCCCATCAAGTCATCCCATTCACACAAAAGACAGCATTTTCTCATTTCCGCACAAGGAAACACACCAATCCCCTCAAAACCAATTTTCTCCTGTGAATTGATAAAGGCATTGAAGTCACCGGACACCAACCAGGGCTCCTGGCAACCACCTGCGAACATTACCAACTCTCTCCACAGTGACCTGCGCTGAGCACCAGTATTAAGTGCATATACAATAGACAGCAAAAATGACTTGCCATTGTCCAGCCCGGTGACCTTACAATGTAGCACCTGCTCAGTGCCCCCAAGAATCTGCACATCCACCCTACTGGTGTTCCAAAGACACCAAATTCGACCATTAGCAGCATGGCCATAATAATTCGCAAAACCCCACCCCGGACAGCAAGAGGAGACAATACGTCGTGCCCCTGCCTTCTTCACTCTAGTTTCCAGAAGCCCTAACAATCCTAGACTATGCAGGCCAATCAGATGCCTTATTTCATTATGCTTTCCAAGCTTATTACACCCCCGAACGTTCCACACCCCTATCCGCATAAATTTGGGTCAAGAAAAGGGTCAGTTAACTCACCCACCTGTTGATTCCCAGCTAGTTTAACCATCAGCGGGTCCAGATCAACACCAAAGTCATCAACAGCTTCCTCAAAAGCCCGGAATCTTGATCCAGAGCAACTTCCCACCAAAGTCTACCCCGAAGCCCTCAACCCCTCATGGAAACTCTGAATCTGCCCTCAACCCCTCATGGAAACTCTGAATCTTACCCCTAGCTACCTGTCAGCTATTCTCCTTCTCAGGGCTTGCCTGTTTCTGCACAAGATTCATCTCAGGTCTCTCTGTTAGGACAGTACCATCCTGATTTTGACGGATCTTAGGCGACCCCGGAGCCACCACCGGTGCCTTCCCCTTCATCCTCCACTCCTGCTTCCCCTGATTCTTAAGCCGACAAGTCTTCTCCCGATGACCCCATCTCCCATAGCAAGAACACTTCACAGGAAGCCACTTAAAAAACACTCTCTGCTTCAGGCAATCCCCACTCGGACCAATAAACAAAAATTCCTCTACAATCTCCTTTGAAGTATCAATGTCCACCAGAATTCTCGGATAAGATATCCTACTCCGTTTGGCAGTGACCTGATCAGTACAAATTGGTCTCCCCACCTTACCCGCAAGACAATCAAGCGTCTTCTCACCCCAGAACAAAAGATCCAGGCCTGGGAGCTGAATCCAAGTCGGGATCAGGTCATAAGCCTCTTCATCAAACGAGAAAAAAGGGCTTCAATCTCTTAACACAACCGGTTTAGACTTAAAGAACCAAGATGATTCCATGATTTTAACCTTATCCTGCAAGGAGTGAAATCGGAAGATGAAGTAACCTTTGTCGTATAGAAGAATATTCGGCACCACCATATCCTTCCACTGATTTCGAACAAAGCCTTCCATGGCAGAGTAAGGCACCCTGTCACCCAACACGTACCCGATGAGAGCTGAATTCCAGTACCGTTTTTCCTCAGCCACAGCCTTAGCGGTAATGACAACCTCCTCACTATTAACGCATAATATCTTCACATATATTCTCCAAATATTTTCTCCTGATTTTCTCCTTATTTATCTCATTGTTTATCTCTTTG
>JAOWBR010113341.1:0-14224 GCA_028571145.1 Dionaea muscipula
TAAGGGTTCTTAGATGGGATTTTGGTAGGTGGCTCTGATACCATGTAGAATTAGGTGAAGAGATTGTGGGAAAGGTTAATTCATTCATTGTTAGCAAAAAGGTTTATATACATCATGTGCCAAATACCCAAAATACCCCTAAGGGTCAAGGCTCATAACAATATTCAACTAATGCTATAACAACTTCTAAGCCCCTTACACGGCAACTAACTAAGCAAAGTGCACATGCCATGCACATGACAAAATACCCCAAATCATGCTTACCAACCTAACACCGTCTACTACATATGGAAGGCACAGAATGCACTGTTATAAGAGTGTACTGACTTGGATATAGATGATATCCCTAGGAAAATTAAAATACATACATAATTGACTTGATGATTTTGTATACGTTTGATTGCTTGGGTTCTCCCAAGCGCTTTTGACTGTAATTGACTTGATGTAGCCCATATATAGTAACTATAGTTAATATATTTACCACTTAAATGAATTTGAGGGACTTGTAATGCCAATAACATGTCTCTTTCCTCTTTCTTCAAAAGAGAATGAGCAGGGTATTTTTGACTCGATTCTACGAGGTCATCTTGATTTGTCATGCGATCCTTGGCCTTCCATATCCAGCAGTGCCAAAGATCTTTTGAAGAAGATGTTACGGCAAGATCCTAAAGAACGGCTTTCTGCAATTGAAGTTTTAAGTGAGTCGTTATTTGTGGAGCAATAGTTAACAGGTTCTTTTTACTTTACAACATGCTGTTTACATTTGAGGAGTTAAATGGTCTTCTCTGAATCGTTTGTGACATGTTTGATTTTGCTTTTGTATAGTAGCCAGGTTGTTGTAGTGAAAATACATCATACATGGAATGCAGACCTCTACTGAACATTAAAAGGGATATCAGGCCGATTTAGTCGAACCATTTTTTATGCGTCTATCTATGGGATGCCTCTTGAAAAACAAAAACTTAATGATTCAACATTGCCTAGTTGGTGTTTAATGTTGGTGGCATCCCTAGAAGTAGGTAATAATGCTGTATTCAAGTCCAAACATATTAAACCAAGAAGGAAAGGACATTGCAGTGTTCTAGTCAAGTCCAATCTTAGAAACCTAGAAGAAAAAAGTTGGTCTGTGAATGCTGGCTCGAATGGTGCCAGATGGCTAGTGAGGATGGCAAAGATGAATATCAAGATATATATGCTTCATCAGCTAGTATATGGAAAGTAGATGATTACTTCATATGTAAATTCATGGGTAAAGGTCTAGATAAGTGTTCATTTTTCAAGGAAGTTGTAGAAGTGCATTAGATTGTTCCAATGCAAGCGAGTCGATAAGATAATGACATAGGATGGATATGTTTTGGGGCTAGTTAAATATGTTATAATAGTGTTGTAACATGAGTTGATCAGACCAATGTGGAATGCATCATGTCTGCAATGTGAAAGGTATGATTGGTCCTATGAGATATCAAAGTAAGAAAGGATAAAAAGAAAAAAGAACAAAAAGCCAATTACCTTGAGAGATGGTTATTGTCTTAGATCAAGTTGGAGTGCTGAGAAAGGCATGATCTTGAACCTGGAAGGTGCATGTCATATTGTATTAGAGAATTCTCTTCTCAAATTTTTTATACAAGCTGTTTTCTTTCTATTAAATTATTTGGATTTCTTTTTTTAACTCTCTGATATTTAGACCATCCATGGATGAGAGAAGATGGGGATGCTTCTGATAAACCACTTGACGTTGCTGTCTTAACTAGAATGAAGCAGTTCAGGGCAATGAACAAACTCAAGAGAGTTGCTCTAAGGGTGAGAATAGATATTTGCAAATTAAGATCACAGTAATTGTTGTTTCAGAATGTGACCGACTCTTGAAATCTCCTGCAAAAAATATGTATCCTATTCAGGTGATTGCAGAAAATCTTTCTGAAGAGGAAATTATCGGCCTGAAGGAAATGTTTAAGTCGATGGACACAGATAATAGTGGAACAATTACATTCGATGAGTTAAAAGTTGGACTTCCAAAACTTGGGACCAAAATGTCTGAATCAGAAGTCAAGCAGTTAATGGAAGCGGTATTGCCTGCAAACTCATTATCCTCTATGGCTATTCTTTTCTCTTCTTTTTGTTTCTTTTCTTTTTCTTACTTGTCAATGCTGCTTCATGATGCTATAAACACATTGCCTATACTCGCTACTTCATGATGCTCTAAGCTATGGGGATGTAAATGAGTTCAGCTATATTGGATGCAAAATCTTGTTTTTTTTTTTTCCGAAACGGTAAAGTATATATATAAATTATACACAATTTACAAGATCATGGGAACAGTAACCTGAACAAGCTCAGGTCAAAAACATCAAGAATCTACGGCACCCATCTAAAATACATTAGACATGCAAGCTGGGTAAGCAAAAGAAGGGATGGCGGTGTGGCCAAGCGCTATACATCAAGACTAAAGAACAAAAGTAAAAAGGTGGGACAAAGTTAGGAAAAAAGAGAATACATAGAGCGAAAGACATGTATTTTAATTTTCCGAACTTGGTCATCGGTGTTGATGGGTATATGATGCCAAAATAGGTCATTTCGGCCTCCCCATATGCAGTAAACCGCCACTGCACAAGTTAGATGGATAGCCGTAGCTCGGAGGCCATTGCCTCTGGCCCTTTGTTTCATCCAAGTAAGGAGCATAGATTTAGTGGAACATGTAGCCACTGTTGGAGTGGCCTCCAAATTTTGGCCGAGACCCTGCACTCAAAAAATAAATGGACCGCAGATTCCAAGTGATCCTCACAGAACAGGCATGCTCTACATGGGACCTCACCTCACAGGTTATCTCTTGTGCGTAATCTCCCCGGGGCAAGCCATCCAAAGAATGAAGGAGAGTTTCAGTTCTATGGATCTATGCCAAACCAAAGTCCCCCATCGGGTATGAGGTTGTCGGGGCCTCAGTAGGTGGTAAATCTCCCGTGTTTGCAAGCGGCCTGCACGAACAAGATTAGGTAGATAGTCCAAGAGCTGCAGGATATTGTCTTTAATAAAGATCAGTTCATCTCGAATTTTCATAAGTTTCTTCATAAAAGGTGAGGCTTCTTTAATCGGTATCCATGTCCAAACCGAGGTTCCACGTAGGTTGTAGTGATGGATCCAACGAATCCATAGAGTTTGCTTTTCTATGTGAATATTCCACAGGTTGGTTGAGAGGAGGGCTTTATTCCATGTCTCGAGTTGTAGTAAGCCCAACCCCCCTTCGGTCCTAGGCAAACACACAGCTTTCCAGGATGTCGGCGGGCTCCGAACATTTGCACCAAAGAGAAAACACCGACACATCTTCTCAATGGCAAGGAGAACATTAGCCGGTATAGGGAATATCGATAACCAGAAACACTCAACTCTTTGTAATACCGCTTTTATCAATTCAAGTCGCCCAGCATAGGAAAGCTTATGTCGTAGCCACCCCCCAATGTAGCAGCCCACCTTCTCGAAGAAGGGTTTAAAATGGATGAGTGTAATTCCGGAGGCGGCCAATGGAACCCCAAGATATAGCAAAGGAAAAACTCCACGGCGATAGCCCGATAATGTTTCAATAGTCGTAAGGGTCTGGTCATCAACCCCAGCCACATAGAATGCTGTTTTTGCAACACTTACACCGAGCCCTAAGCTGGCCAAGAATCCATGGAGCACATGAAGGATTGCTGCAACTGAGTCTGTATCAGCTTTGGAGAGAATAATAAGGTCATCCGCGAAGGCTAGATGTGCGATACGGAGGCTGGCACACCGGGGATGATAAGAAAATTGGGGGTTTCTATGAAGCTGGAGCTGCCGAGATAAGTATTCCAGGCATATCACGAATAAATATGGGGAAAGCGGATCCCCTTGTCGTAATCCTTTCATGCCTTTGAAGAAGCCATGAAGCTGGCCATTAAAAGGGATAGAATATGTGGCTGTAGAAACACGTAGCATCAACCAGTGAATGAATTGATCTGGAAAGTTTAAAGCAGTTAATATACCCCGTAAGAAACCCCAGTCAACTGAGTCATAAGCTTTCCGTAGGTCGATCTTGAAAAAGCACCGAGGTGAAATCCGTTTCCTCATATATCTTCGGATTAGTTCATGTACCAAATATATATTCTCCATCATGACTCTTCCTTTGATGAATGCCGATTGAGCATGGTCAATAATGGAATCCATGACCAACTCTAGTCGTTTAGCCAAAACCGTCAAGATGATCTTATAAAGTACATTACAGCAAGCGATCGGTCTATAGTCCTCAACCCGGGCAGCCTGTGGAGTTTTCGGTATTAGCGCAAGTGTCGAGTGGTTAACTTGTCTGAGGAGCCGTCCGGTTGCAAAGAAGTCTTTGATTGCATATGTAATTTCACATCCCACGATATGCCATGATTTTTTAAAGAAGCCCGATGTATATCCATCCGGTCCCGGCGCTCTTTCCTCACCAATACTCCAAAGTGCCTTTTTAATTTCCGAATCGATGATTGGTTGACAAAGACACAGGTGATCATCCGCTTCCCACTAGTAATGGTATCCCAGTTCACCATAGAGGTTGGGGTTTGCATCCCAGCAACTGTTGGAAGTAGTGGACAAATTCCATGGCTGTGTCTTGGCCCTTGGGCTGTGGTTGTTGGTGTGCCATCGGCCTTGAGCACTGAAGCAATCAGGGAATGGCCAGCTCCTCTACGGATCGTGGCATGAAAAAATGCAGTGCTTTTGAAGTAGTGGATCTTAGCTTTTTGTGTGAGGAATGATTGTTCCGCTTTGGCTAACTTGATACTGTTATGCTTAAGCATTGACACATGTGCCTGGAGTTGCGGATTATCAGGATCATCATGAAGCATCTGATATGCAGTGGCTAATTCCTCCTTCAGTCGTGCAACCCGGGCGGAGATATGGGAGTAATGTTGTTCATTGAGTCTTCGTAGATCGCTTTTAAGTCTCTTCAATTTTGTAACAATTTGAACAAAGGGCAGCCTGAAATTTGCATACTCCATCTCGCAGCAACAAGTTGATCAAAATCCTCATGTGAATACCACATATTGAGAAATTTAAAAGGGTGTTTGCCCACCAGATCATTAGCAAATAGCTTGATAATACAGGGACTATGATCTGAAAAAAGGTCCAAAGGCTGGAAAGTGACAGTGGATGTGCAATCAAGCTGCGTCCATTCCGAGTTCACGAATGCCCGATCAAGTTTGCACCACGTATGGTGGTTAGTCCATGTGTGGCGAGACCCTGAAAATGGATGATCATAAAGTCCCGTCTCTTGCCGGAAGTTCAGAAAGTCGGCCATTTCATAGGGAGGCACAGGGGGCCCATTCCTCCTCTCTGTCGGATCACAGATGCAGTTGAAGTCTCCCATAACAAGCCATGGTCGAGACTGGTGATTCCAGAAGGATAATAGGTCTGTTTTTGTTAGAACGTGAAGTGGTTCCCATGCCATGAGTTTGTGTAGACTGGTCACTGGTTCAACTCCCAGTATTTTTGGTTTTTTTGGCGATAGCCTTTCTGCTATGGCAATAGAATTTCCCAGTCATGAGTATGGCAGGGAGCATTTACTTGTTTGTCTTGTTTTCTTCCTGTCTTTGGCGTCCAATTTATTTTCTTTCCAGTTGCACATGAATCATATAACCAATGATTGTAAAATGCTACTTATGCTACCATGCATATTGTCACGATCCCACCACTCCTAAGTCTTATAAATATCTTAAGATTACTTACTTTCTTATCATTTACTTTTTATATAAGAGGATCAACGAGTCAATCTTATGATTATGTAAGTTTGAGAAAGGTGCATAGTGGCTCGTGCCAGATTGATAATAGACTCTAATACTCTTTATGAAGGAATAAGCTTCTTTCATACATTGTTGCCTACTTGTTCAATACTTTGATTGATAGTTAGCGATCATTACAGGTGTTTGTATGAATTACTAACTTGCTAACAATAAACAGTCATTCTCTAGGGTTGAGAATGCGACATTAAAACTGAGATCTTAGTGTGGATCTGCTGCACGATCCGTTGGGGAAATCGAACCGTGATAGTTAGTATTAAAGACATTGTTTGAGTGGGGACGATGGCTTCCGATATGGGACAACCCTGTTCCACAAAGCAACGACTTGAGCAACTTGAGTACCGCATGGGAGCTACGTAAGGACGATTGGTTGTGGTTGGCAGTCAAGAGGAGAGATTTGAGTCACTGGATAGACAGATGGAAAGTTTGTCTACCATCTAGTCCCAACTTGAGGAACTATGGATGATCTGAGAAAAGACATCCAAGAGACAATTGTTGTACTCCGTGGGCAGAATGTAAAGCTGATTGAGAAGGTTAACTTGCTTGCTCATGAGGACTTTAGGAATTGAGAACAATGTCTTCGGCATGAGCAAGGTTAGACCACCAGAACCTCATCCTTATGCAGGCGCAA
Source organism: Dionaea muscipula (assembly GCA_028571145.1). NCBI lineage: Eukaryota > Viridiplantae > Streptophyta > Magnoliopsida > Caryophyllales > Droseraceae > Dionaea > Dionaea muscipula. The sequence continues at coordinate 6,424 of JAOWBR010113341.1, forward strand.
GGGATTAGAAAGAATTGGATAACTTTCTCTTCGACATGGAACAATACATTTGTGCCGATAGAGTTGATGCTGAAAGCATGAAGGATGTAATGGTCTCGATGTATCTGACTCATGATGCCAAACTGTGGTGGTGCACCTAGCATGTGGAAATGGAGCAAGGGCGAGTGAACATCTCTACTTGGGCCGACTTTCAGAGAGAATTGATGGTTGAGTTCTATCCTGAGAATACGAAGTCTGTTGCAAGGCATCGTCTGAGGCAGTTGAAGCAGACAGGCTCGATCAGAGAGTATGTTAAAGCCTTCTCTACGTGCATGTTGGATATCCTGAATTGGAGGTGTAAATGATACAATACAGCTCGAATTCGGCTCATTATTCGGCTTAAACTCTAAAAGCTTGAGCTCGATAAAAAAGTTCGTTAGCCTAACAAACTAAACGAACTAACGAGTTTTTTTTTATTTTTTTTTTATTTTTATAATTTTATAATTTTATATAATTAAATAGTATTATTTACGCATCTAAAATTTTATCCAAATATTATAAAAATTAAAAATAAATAAAAAACTGAATTGAAATCCGAGCTTGAGCTCGATATAGTACCTATCGAACCTATCGAGCCTAACTCCAATCTTATCTCTGTGAGCTTGTTAACCTCGAGGTTAAGGTCGAGCTCGAGCTCATTATAATTAAACATGCTTAGCTCATTTATAAAAATACGTGTTTCGGCTCAGCTCGTTTACACTCCTATCCGGAATATGGCACATGAAGTTCGCTTCTTTAATTTCATGGGAGGGTTGGCACTGTGGGCTCAGGAGGAATTGTTCCATAAGGGAGTACCAGACTTATCGTTAGCTCAGGCTGCAGCTAAATGGTTGATAAACTTTACCTTAAAGAAAGAAGTCTGAGGTCCTAGCAATAACCGAAGGGAAGATGTGTCTATTGTTGGGCTTGGTGTTTCAAAGTCTTACCATCCGTGGAGTAAATCGAAGACTAGTGGGGGAGGGAACACGTATAAGAGTTCACCACCTACTTTTGCTTCGAGAAATAGGAGAAACGCGACAACTTCATCTAATCGCAAGCCGCTAACTTGTTTCTTATGTAATGGACTGCACAAAGTTGTTGAGTGTCCACACAAAAGTGCCTTGAGTGCTCTATAACAACGATCTAGTAATCGGGACATTGACTCTGATGACGGGAACAACAATAAGACTCCACCTCATATGGGGTGATGCACTTGTTGTACGCCATGCAGAAACATAAGAGACCAGTACAGTAGTCTGCGGGCTTGATGTATATTGATATTAGAGTGAATGCCGAGAGACCAGAGCCATGATAGATAAGGGGCCAACCCATAACTTCATTGCTGGGACTGAGGTGAAACGATTAGGCCTGAAGTTGATCGGAGATGGAGGCAATGTGAAAATAATTAATTCTAATGCAAAACCTACTCTAGATATTACGAAAGCCGTTCCTGTGAAACTCGATGGTTGGAAAGGAAGTCTCAACTTCATTGATGTGTCGATGGACGACTTCAAGCTTGTTTTGGGCATAGACTTCCTTTAAGCTAATAAGGTTGTTCCTCCGCCACATCTAAACTTCATTTTCATCATGGATAATAGACCATGTTTGATTGGAGCTGTCGAGAGAATGCAGGGTTCGGACTTGAGAAAGGGAGAAAAGATATTGTCTGCCTTGCAATTAGAGAAAAGATTAAAGCGTGGAGAGTCGACCTTCCTTGTCACTCTCTCCGTGAAGGAAAAGACCAAATTGAATCCTCTGCGAGTGGAAGTGATGAAGGTTCTGGCAGATTTTGCTAATTGAGATTAGGTTCATCCGTCCATCAAAGGCGCCTTATGAAGCTCCAGTGTTGTTTCAGCGGAAGCAAGACGGTAGTCTGAGATTTTGCATTGATTAATTATCGTGCTCTTCACAAGGTGACTGTGAGGAATCATTATCCGATATCGATCACATACTTATTCGATTAGCTAACTAGAGCGAAGTACTTTACAAAGTTAGACTTGAGATTAGGCCATTATCAAGTGCAGATTGCTGAGGGAGATGAGTCAAACACTACCTATGTGACCAGATATGCAGTGTATGAATTGTTAGTCATGCCGTTTGGTTTGATGAATCAAGTGTTTCATGAATACTTGGACCAATTCGTGGTAGTCTATCCAGATGATATTGTAATCTATAGCTCCAACTGAGATTAGCCTTCGAGAAACTTCATGAGAATCACCTCTTCGTGAAGAAGGAAAATTGTGCCTTTGTCTAAAAAAAAATTTCCTTTTTTGGGTACAAATTGGGAAGATGAAAGATCATGATAGAACAAAAGAACGTGCAAATGATAGCAGAGTGGCAAGAGCCGAAGAATCTCAAGGATCTGCGTTCTTTTTTAGGCCTTGTTAACTACTACAGACAATTCATTAATGGGTATTCGCGGAAAGCTGCTCCATTGACAGACTTGCTAAAGAAGGATAATCAGTTTGTTTAGTCTACATTGTGCCAGGAAGCTTTTGATAGTTCGAAAAGAGCAGTGATGGATAAACCAGTTTTTGCTCTTCTTGATGTTAAGAGACCCTTCGAAATACAGACGGATGCGTCAGACTTGTTCTTGGGGGAGTACTGCTTGAGAAAGGTTATCTAGTGGCCTATGAGAGTAGGAAATTGAATAAGATTGAGCGTTGTTATTCTACTCAAGAGAAAGAGTTGTTAGCGATCGTTTTTTGTCTTAGAGTGTGGCGACACTACTTGTTCCATTCCATGTTTGTAGTGAAGACCGACAATACTGCAGCAAGCCACTTTCTTACTCAGCCCAATTTGAAAGCGAAGCAAGTAAGATGATAAGAATTCTTAGCAGAGTCTGATATGGATATTAAGTACAAGACGGATTAGTCGAATAAGGTGGCTGATCCCTTGAGTCGAAGGTCAAACTTGGCTATTCTTTCTGATGTGGCAGATCGAACGCAAGCAAGTTGACTTTGAATATCCAAAAACAAGTCAAGGTGAACTTAAGAAGAGATTTGATGGTAAGGAATCTTCTTCAGCTTATCAAGGACGGACGAACTCGTAGATTTTGAGTGGAAGATAAGATTCTACTCACGAAGGAGCATCGTGTGCTGGTGGGCTGAGGAAGACACTTTTGAGAGAATGTCACGGCACTTTGTGGGTAGGTCATCCAGATTAGCAACAGACTTGGAGCTTATTGAAATAGGGGTATTATTAGCCGAATATGAAGCAAAATATTATGGAATGTATACAAGGTGGAATGACAAAAGTCGGCAGGTTTATCGGAGAGACCATGGGAGAGTGTCTCATTAGACTTCATCACGGGACTTCCAAAAGTTGGAGAGTATTCGTGTATTTTGATTGTAATGGATAGGTTTTTAAAGTATGTATCATTTATCCCTACTCCAGAGGCATGTTCTGCGGAAGATACGTCCTTGTTTTTCAAGCATATTGTGAAGTATTGGGGAATGCCTCGGAATATCGTGAGTAACAGAGATGCACGGTTCACTGGGATATTTTGGTCAAAACTCTTCTATTTGTTGGGGACAGAGTTGAACCTCTTTGAGTTATCATTCTCAGATTGATGGACAGACAATTTATTAGAGGAGTACCTAAGACACTTTGTGTGCGTAAATCAGAAGGATTGAGTGAAGTTTCTTGATGTTACTCAACTCTATTTTAACTCTCAGAAGAGCTCGTTTTCGAACAAGCGCCCGTTTGAGATTGTCATTGGCCAACAACCTCTTTTGCCTCACATTGTGGTGAAACCTTATAATAGGAAGTGTTTGCAAGCCTACAACTTCACTAAAGAGTGGAGACAAGATACTGAGATTCTTGATCAAAAAAAAAAAAAAAAGATACTGAGATTGCAAAAACTTACCTCCAAGTGCATTTGAACGTATGAAGAAATGGACAGACAAGAGGAGGTAGTCGAGGCAGTTCGGTGTTGGAGACCTTGTCTTGATGATGTTTCTACCAGAACAGATGTGATTCCTCAAGGACGTAGATAAACGTTTGGTGCGTAGGTATGAAGGGTCGGTGCCTTATCTCCAGAGTTTAGAGGGCATCGCACAAGATCAAATCGCCAAACTTGATGAAAAGGGTTCATCTGTTGTTTTTTGTGAGTTGTTTTGAAGCCTTACCATCCAAATAAAGGAGAACTCTCAAGGAATGTGTCCCACGGAGCCAACATCAGATTGAAGCTACCGCCAAACACAACAGTACAAGAGATACTAACGGAGCGAAAGGTGACTATATCGAAAGTCTAGAAGAAGAAAGAGTTTATGGTCAAGTAGATGACCAAGTCGGTTGAAGAAATCAGCTGGCAGACTGCAGAGGATATAGAGGGAAGATGAATAGCTGATGGAGTCGACGAGGGCATCAACAACATCGTTGATAACATAAGTGGGGGAGAATGCCACGATCCCACCACTCTAGACTCCTAAGTCTTGTAAATATCTTAGGATTCTTTACTTTCTTATCATTTACTTTTCATATGAGAAGATCAACGAGTTAATGTTATGACTATATAAGTTGATCCTACTTGATAGGGGTATATGGTGGCTCATGCCAAATTGATAATAGATCCTATTATTCTTTATGAGGAATAGACTTCTTTCATACATTATTGTCTACTTGTCATTCAACATTCTGATTGATCATCACAGGTGTTTGCGTGAATCACTAACTTGCTAACGACAAGCGATTATTATCTAGAGTTGAGAATTCGATATTAAGGCTGAGATTCTAGTATGGATCTGTCACACGGTCCGTTGGGAAAACCGGACCGTGACACATAGCATCTCTTCACCTCTCTGTGATGGGGATTATGTTCGGCAATGCGCCAAGGCAATACTGTCTGAGCTACTCTAAAAGAAGTCTATAATGGAAGACAAGAAATGAACTATTAGTATAGTGAAAGAGGATATGTTTGTTCTATTGTACCGCTCTCAAAGTTGTGAACAATGCATTGAATATATATGTATGCATAACTGACTCTTAAGAGCTCAAAGTGCCATGATAAGTTTACTGCATACTTCTATGTTGTTCAAACGTTAAACTCTAATGTTTGCTTTTCAGGCTGATGCGGATGGTAATGGAACAATAGACTACATGGAGTTTATTACAGCTACAATGCATTTGAATAGGATGGAGAAAGAGGATCATTTATACCGTGCGTTTGAGTTTTTTGATAATGACAAGAGTGGGTGAGGTTTTGTCTACCTCATGCATGCTATTCAAGTTCTTATGTCAGAATTCAGCTCACCTTCATCAATTTATCACATCGTTGTTTCAACTCTTGGGATTACCCTTATTTGATTCCCTGCTCTTCAACTTTAGATACATAACCATGGAAGAGATGGAGCAAGCATTGAAGAAGTACAATATGGGGGATGAGAAGACTTTAAAGGAGATAATTGCAGAAGTCGATACTGACCATGTATGATTTCTTTACTCGAGCATTAGTTTCTCTTCATTTCATTACACAATAACTGCCAAACCTCAGTTTTTCCATCGTGTAATATGCAGCTGGCTTTCAACTTTCAGTGAACTGCGATAACTAGTTTTTCCATCCCAGTAAATGCAATTTGGCTTTCAACATTGTTAGATTGATAAGGTCTCCCCAGAAAGTGTTCACAATGCATAATGTGCTTGTATTTTCCACTTCCAGCCAACCTATAATTTGTACTCTATTACATGCTTGTGTTGTTATGTTAATTTGTCAACCATATCGTTCTTGCAGGATGGGCGAATTAATTATGATGAATTTGTGGCCATGATGAGGAAAGATTTAGTTCCAAAAAGACGACACAGATGATACAGCACACTTGTTTTTCACACTTACACTTCCCATCACATGAGCTCATGTGCATGTGAAAAAACTCATATGATGATGCTCCACCTCTGTCCATGGATATTCCAAGAATCCCAATCTGTTTTCAACTTGCTGAATTGTTTCATGACTTGGGTTTGTCTCGAAACTCGGTCCGAATGTAAACCTTTAAGTAAAGCTGTGAGGAATAGAAGCAGTTTGTTGGGCTTCTGTTGTGTACTGGTTGATTCCACTTACATTTGTAATTGTAATTCTGAAATATGTCAGCTGTCGAGGAAATGCTCAACCCGGTGGCATGTTGTATGACGTGATTCAGGATGTCAAATTGCTCAACAAAGATACGGGAGCTTGGTTTGACATTCGTTGATCAGATATAGTTTTCGACGTTGATTTTCTACTAATAATAGTTCATCGAGAGGGATAGAGAGGCAACGCTTATCGATCAAAATTATTGGATGTGTTTAAAATGTGTTTTTAAAGGGATTATTGATGATCTCGTCGAAAAAATAATGATGAGAAAGGGTCTATCTGGACGTTTTTAGGGTTGTTTTTGAGCTGATTTTAGCGTTATAAAGGAAGTAACATATCGAAAATGATTTTGGACAGTCCGAACTGTTAAATGTGTTTAAAATGTCCTTAAAATTGATTACATTAATCTCTCGTGTTTCGGTAGGGTTGATTGTAATCAATATGTACTCAATTTATATAAGGTTTTTTTATATATTTTTTCTTCTTGATTTTAATGCATTAATACCTCGGGTTTCAGTAAAACTTCTTGTATCCTTATAAATTTCATATTTTGAATACATTCAACGGTTCAGATTGTCTTAAATCATTCTAGAAAAAGTTGTGTAGCGTGTTTTAAAATCGATCTAAATCGTACCGAAAAACGGATGAATCGCTTCCGGATATTATTTTTCGACGATATCTTTGGTGACCCCTTAAAACACATTTTAAAGGTATTCATCTCTCGGATCGTTTCAAAACATTCCAAAAAATCTGTTGTTATTATTGTTGTCACAATTATTATTTTCCTAACCTTCGATAGTTCATTGTGTAGTTTTATTGTAAAGCGATCCTCACACGTTCATATGTAATAAAAGAGAACGAGAAAATTTGTGTGTTTGTTATATTTCTGTAAAACCAGTGTTGCATAATATATAATAGCTAGAAAGAGGTTACGCATACATGACAAGTGTAGATCTAGGCCCTAGAAATCAGGAGAATACATTCGAGTAGTTAGCAATCAAATATACGGAAATATACACTAGTTGTAAATACACAAAGCTGATAATGGGGAGGAGTTAATTATGGGATTGTGATCATGCAAACGGTATTCCCTAATATGCAGTTAACTGTTAAAAAGGTTTCGAGGATTATTAAGGTAAAAGTTGAATTTCAAAAATTGAGAGATAAAATTTAGAACTTAACGTAAACAAACGTACCTTTTACCTTGAAGGGATAAGACATTTGTAGATGAGAGAAAACAGATCGTCAATGTTAATTGTAAGGTTCTCCTATAAGAAATCATGGTCCATCCAAATATTGCACGTCGTTGTCAATAGTTTGTCTTGATCCGCGTAAGATGACTTTGCCAACCTAATCAGACCTCGATCAGTTTGAACTAATCTAGGCTAGCTTTTGAATCTGTCATCATCAACCTTCTTACACGAGAACAAATTTGGGGAAGAGAAAAAATTAATCACGTTCGAAAAAAAAAAAATTTTGTTAGGAGGGGAAAAGAGAAGAGGGGAATTTATAGAGGTTAAAAAAAGAGTCCCCCTATTCACCCCCCTATGGTGGTCTCTCTCTCTCCCTCCCATTACCCCATCAATTTTTATCCAAATATACCCCTCCCCCTTTTCCATTATCTAATTTATTTTAATAATAATAATAATAATAATAATAAAGTATTATTTTTAATAAAATATTATAATCAAAATTTATATTTTTTTATGATGA
>JAOWBR010113452.1:0-14220 GCA_028571145.1 Dionaea muscipula
TATACAGCCGTTTATGTAATCCATAAACGTTTGTATACGGACGTATTGTTCCTTTTTAAAAAAACAGAAACGGTTGTATACGGCCGTTTATGGCTTCTATACACGGCAGCCGTCATAAACTTTTTTTATTAAAAATAAAAAAGGCAAATAACGGTTGTATACAGCCGTTTAGAATTACCTTAAACTGCTGTATACAACCGTCAGATTCAAAAACACGAAAAAAAAAATGAACGGCAAGTATGTCCGGCACGCCCCCCGAGGAGGGGGTGTGCGCGGACGGGGTGTGCGCGAAGCACGCCCCATTTTTATGATCGATTTAGAGAAAATTTTAAAAAAAACCCCTAACTTTAAGTCTATTTTTAATATAATCCCTGACCTTTTGATTTTATCAATTTAGCACCCCAATTTTTCTGATTTTTTTAAATGCCCCTTGCCGTTTAAAATATCCTCTGTCCCTGGCGTTTGGTTTGTCTGTTTTCAGTTTTCAATTTTTAGTTTTGAGTTTTCAATTTTCAGTAAAAACAGAAAACAGAAAACGTGTTTGATTTATAATTTATAATTTATAATTTGTCGAGCCTTGAGTTTTTTTTCCATATTTTGAGTGTTTTGAGAGTTTCTGTCCAAAACACAGAAAATAATTTTTTATTGTTTTCTGCATTTTGAAGATTTTGAATTAAAAACTATTTTCTGTTTTGAGAAAACAGAAAATTCAAACGATACGCGTTTTCTGTTTTCTGTAAAACAGAAAACACAGAAAATAGAAAACAGTGTAAATCAAATGCTGCCTATATTTTTTTAAATTTTTTTATATTTTTATGATTATTTTTTGATGGAGTTGGACCGATTTTGAACAGCAGAGATTTATTTAAAAAATCCAGAAAGTTAGAGGGTAAATTAAAAAGTAAAAAAAATTGATGAATTAAATTGATAAAATCAAAAAATTGGAGATTAATTTAAAAATATGCTTAAAGTTGGGGGATTTTCCAAAATTTACTCATCGATTTATATCCGTGAGAGCGCAGTTCCGTGAGAAAAGATGAGATTCGTTGAATAAGAGGCACAAACTGAAACTAAGAACAGGACTAGGAGACGATAGACCAAAGCAAAAGAGCAGAGATGGTGTTCGCCGGCCAGGTGAGGGAGTAGCAATATCACGATCAAAGGGTTTTTTTTTTTTTTTTTTTTGATTCTCCTGATCTCGATTGATCTTGCTTTATTAGCCTACTCTTCCACTGCCCAATTTCTGAGATGGATTTCATTCGCTTTTTTTGTTTTTTGTTCTGTGCTTCTTTGAGATTGATCAAGATTTCCATCTGCAATTGAATAGCTTTTGGATTTGTTTGATTTCTCGACTTAGACGTCACGCTAAGCGTTTGTTCTTCTTTGCTTTTCAAGTTGATTTATCATTTCTTCCCCTCATTTCTGGGCTTATCCTGCTCGAAAACAAAGCACGAGGGCCGAATCGGTTCCCTCCAACACAGAGCTTGCTTTCTTCGATCTCGTTTTCATTTGGCCATCAAGCCATACCGTCAACATGCAATTCTCGGCCTCCTAACATAGGATTGATATTTTATGTAGCGTGGGTGACATGTTTGAATCTTGTCATCCAATTTTCCCATATTTGTGAATTCAGCCGGTTGTCATTTTGGTAAAATTGAATTCTTCGATATGGTATCAGAGTATATGTCACGCATTAGAATCATGTGACAACTTATTTATTCGAACGCTTCAAGCCCAGAAAGGCATTCGTGTGAGGAAGACCCCTTTCAGGGTGAAAGGGTGTGTTAAGATACAAATAATATTCATCAGCTTGCTATCTAAATCTTTAGAGTGGGTTGCTTTATATTGTATTATATTATTTTATATAGCTCAAACCAGGCTATGGCGGTGTGTGTTAGTAGCCGACAGCCAACGTACTATTTTTATCGGAACTCTGTGCATGTATCTTAACAAATACGTGTGGCCGATCCCACCTAGCAGGATTTGGTCCTGAGAAGGATGATGATGTTGAAATCCTTTATTATTATATAACAGCCGAACTAAAATTTACACGTTCTGTCAAACATGGTTTGATGAGGGTGTAATGAAAAGTTGGAAGTATCAAAGTGCGTTTGTACGTCACCGATTAAGGCTTATATTTATCGTTTGTTTATTATCTCTGTTTGTTTGTTTTCCTTCCACTCTGTTGTTTTGGTGGTGTGTTTAGTCTCATTGCAATTAAGCTGTTTCGCTGCTTCTCCTTTCACTTTAATCTCTGTACAGGACCCAAGGATGGAAGTGATTCAAGCATGGTACATGGACGATAGTGATGAAGATCAGAGGCTTCCTCACCATCGGGAACCTAAGGAATTTGTATCTTTGAACCAGCTTGCTGGCAAGTTCCTTCGACGTGCATATTCTTCCTTTGCCAAGACGCTCCTCTTGTACGGTTTGCTGACATTCTCTTTTCTTGGAATATGGCAGAGCTTGGAGTGCTCAGCTGGCGATTGAATGCTGATGAATATGAAACTGATGAAGAACTGAGAAAAATCCGTAAAGATCGTGGATATTCATACATGGTCTTTTTCTGACTTGTGGTTATTCAATAATTTCCTGGAAGAATAATCATTGAGAATTCAAAAAGAATTTTGTCTTATGCCACCAGGTGGTGTTTCTAAATTAACAACCATTAAATGTTCTGCAGGACTTCTGTGAGGTTTCTCCTGAAAAGCTTCCTAATTATGAGCAGAAGATTAAGAATTTCTTTGAGGAGCATCTGCATACTGATGAGGAGATACGCTATTGTGTGGCTGGAAGTGGTAAGACTGGCTGCATTAGTGCTGCATTTGAGCTTTTGCATCCCTCTACAAATAAAGAAATGGAAGCTTATGCTCTTTTGTTTTACTACTTGTCCTAGGTTATTTTGATGTGAGGGATCATAATGACAAGTGGATACGCATATGGGTGAAGAAAGGGGCAATGATCGTGTTACCTGCAGGAATGTACCACCGCTTTACCCTGGATTCTGATAACTACATTAAGGTAACTCATCACCTCATTGAACTGCCCTCTTTGATGGAAAAGTTGTGGTAAATCATCTGATGTTGTATATGGTAATCACTAAAGTTAACCCGTGCATCGCACAGAATCACAAAATTTTAATATCAACAATAAAACAATAACAATTAATAAAAAACCCAAAAATAATTAAAAAATAACAAAATTTAAAAACCTAAAAAAACTATCTCTTCTTCTCTCTCTTCCCCCTCTCCCTCTCCCTCTCCCTCTCTTCATGTCCCATCATATATCATATCCATTATTTTTATACATTATACTTATATACATTATATTTATATATAATACTTTTATACAATTCTCCTTTATAATAATAATAATAATAGTCATTGTTTTTTATGTTATATCCATTTGCCTGCCTGGTTTGCCATCAATTGTGCTGGCTGGACGTGTAAATTGTGCATTGCCATGTTGTGCTTCATGTTCTACATACACACGTAAATCTGATTATTAATTTGAGTCCAGCGATGTTTTAAAGACTACTTAGGATTCTGGAAATTGCATCATTGATTTTTCTTTATGCTATGTTTTAGTCTCTAATCCAGGGTTCTTGAAAAGGTGGTATATCTTGGGCTTTTATCCTCTAATTTTTGCTCCAAGTTCATTGGTCTTATAAGGTCTGTTGTCATGTTAATATCATTTGTTGTTTTCGAGTGTAAAATAAATTTTGGGTGTTCTTTTAGAAATAGACTAGATATTTTGATGGATAAAATAGTAAATTAACTTGCAAAAAGGCAAAAAAAATTAAAATAATAAAATAAACCTCGAACCTCAACCACAACGGGGCTACAGTCTTAGCACATATTATTCTCAAGTTTGTTACTCGTATAATCGTGTTTTATGGTCTCATGAAATTAGAAGATCTCATTGATGTAGTATGAATCAGATCATACCTGGCTTAAATCAGCATCTTACTTTCCCATATCATGATATATTGCTAGAATCAATTTCTAATCGCCATTCGTCCATTATCACCATCGGGCAGTACATTTTAGAGGTGTAGAATATCAGCAACCACTTATTTTAAGGTGGGCAATAAGGTTATTGTATAATTGCTGAGAGTACTTCTGCATTAATATCCCTAGATAGTAGGCTGGAAGTCTGACAAAATTATGTTGTTATCAGTATAGTCAAGTAAATGGTTTGTGTACTTTCTCAACAAGGAAACTGTGATGAAAAGGTGAGAAAAGAGCAGAGCTTATAATTTTGCGATAACATGATTCTTGTGCAATATGCTTGTTTCAAGTTTTGACCTGTACACGCATCATGCAAGGTCTTATACAATAGTTATCGAGTTATGTGTGAGTTGTTCTCTTTGATGCTCCTCATCGGACGTGAGATTGGAAATGTGATGTCGGTTAAATGTGTGTCGGTCTATAAGCCATCAATTTAAAATTTTGGGTTGGGATATGAGTTCAATACATGTTTGTATGGTCATTTGGTCGTGAGCCTCTATGCCCAAATTTGGTCTTCCCATGATGGTTGACCCCCCAACACAATTTACTGAAGTTCTTGAGGTGAAAATGAAATTGCTTTTATATACATAATGAAGCATAAAGAGAACATACACGAGCCTAATCAGTATTGATGCTACTAGTTTCTAATACCAAAATGCTTGCAGGCCATGCGTCTGTTTGTGGGTGAACCAGTTTGGACTCCATACAATCGTCCACATGACCACCTGCCTGCAAGGTACGGGTTCTGGTACTTTGATACGGTCTTCTTTCAGGAGCCTCTTAGGTTGTTACTTTACGTCGTTATTAGGTCTCATTATAGTTCAATTTTAATGTACAGGAAGGAGTATCTGCAGAACTTTCTGGATAACAAAGCAGCTAATCAAGCCGTTGATGCTGCTGCATGAAGTGGTTTGCACGCCTGAACTTGGGAAACTGCTTGTGCGTCGTTCCTCCGGGAGCAGATATGAGAATTGTTGGTTGTATTGTGGTATGATCACCTGGTTGTAATGTATGAACAACCTGCATTTGTATGTTTTGCAGCCTCCTGTTGTGTTTTTCAACTGTTGTCTTGTCTCAAATACGGTCGTGTCGACATATTATGGTTTTGATGATGAACAAGCAACCATGAAAATGTAACTAACAAATATGAAGTTGCTGATGTGATACAAATTACACACTTATATCTGAGACTTAATGATATGGTTATATGAATCTGTGAAGTATTAGTCTTATGAATATTGTGGGCAAGGGACTGTGAGGTTAACAGGTGAAGGACCCTTTGTCCGCATGAGTGGTTGGGATATTTTGCTCAACCTTGCTACTTGGTAGGAGCTAGGAAAGATGGAAGGGGAATTGAAAGGATTGGTGTGATGTGGTGTGGTGTGGTGCTGCCATCACAGATACAAGAAATTCAATTAAAAAAATTAAGCGTGGATCATATAATTATTTTTATGGTTGTAACTATCTTTTCACATTTTTTCTTCCAAACAAGAATTATCCTATTTTTCTTCTTTATGCCGTAAAATTGTAAAGAGCAAAATTGATCCCACGTAAGTAGGAGATGAAACCAAGTTTCTAGCAAACGAAGAAGATATTTCAAAAGTGGGAAAGTGTAGATCGAGCTGTCGGTTGGCGCTACATTTTTCTCCCTAGCTCCATGACACGCCATCCTCTTTCCCTCTGCCAGAAAGTGGAGCAAAGTTGGCAGGATGTTTTGGCTCCATCTCTCACGTATAAAAGGGCCATGGATGGAGATAGAAGGGTGTGCATTCAAGGAGAAGGGTGTGCATTCAGAGAACAGAGAGTTTCACAAATCCACAAAATTTCTGTCCCCGTGCTACTCGTTCATAGAAGTCAAGGAAGAAATAGTCTGAAGAACCTGTTCCTGCACATGTTCATGAGTTACTTCCTATATATTATTGCACTTATCTTGTCTGTCAATTGGTATCAGAGAATTACTTCTTATAAAAGCTAACACCTTGAAATTGATCCATCGAAAATGGGTACTCCTACAGGTATGCTTGAAGGTCAATCAATCTCTAGACCTCCCTACTTCAACGGCTAACACGTGGCTGGGGGAAAACACGCATCTTCATCAAGGCCGAAGACTACCAGTTTTGGCATATTGTAGATAAAGGACCGCTTGAAATCTACACCTTTAACAAAAAGGGCAAAAAGGTTGGTATGAATGAAGATGATTATAGTGAGGAGGACTTGAAGAAGCTCCAAAAGAACACAAGAGCCATCAAATTACTCTATTGGTCACTCGGTCCAGATGAGTATAATAGAGTTTCAGCAAGAACTACGACAAAAGAAATATGGGACAGCCTCAAGATAGCTCACAAATGAACTAACCAGGTGAAACAATCAAGAGTTGACTTATTGGTAATACAATATGAATTATTGCCAATGCATGAAAAATGAGTTGATGAAAGACATGTTTATTTGCTTTACAAACATTGTGAATGAGCTAAAATCTCTTGATAAAGTGTTCAGCTCAAAGGAGCTAGTAAAGAAGATTTTGAGAAGTATGTCACACTCGTGGATGCACAAAGTTACCGTCATTCAAGAAGCTAATGACTTGAGAACTCTAAAATTACAAGAACTCGTAGGGAATCCGATGACACACGAGTTGATGGTGAACTCACGGACTAGGGACACATCAAGGGAAAAAGACTTAGCTTTGAAGAATTGTGAAAATGAAGATGAAGATTCAAAACTTGATGGTGAATATCTTGCGGTGATGACAAGGAAGTTCAAAAAATTCTTTAAGAATTTGAAAGCAAAACGCAAGGTTGCCTATAAAGGTAAATACTTTACTAAAAATCAAAATAATATTGATTGATGCTTTAAATGTGGATAACTAGATCACCGGATCAAGGAGTGTCCGCTCTGGAGTGAGGAACATCCAAAGAAATAGTTCCTTTGCCGTTCCAAGAAGCCACAGAGATCAGCGAAAAAGGAGTAAAAGGGCAATGATTGCGACATGTGGCGACATAGATGATGATGAATCTGATGAACATCAAGAGGAAGCTAATCTGTGTTTAATGACTGATGTTGATGAACTCGAGCTAAGTATTCATAAACTTAAGAAAAGAGTTCATTCATTTTAAAAAGAAAAATTAGTTTGCATGTTGATTGCTTTTATGGATGATTTTCGAGATGTTTGCACTGAGAATAATGAACTTTCTGAGGTTGTGCGTAAACTGAAAAATGATGTGAAACATTTAACTGCATGCAAACTGGAACTTGAGATGAAAAACGCTAAACTAAAAGAAGCAGGTTCTACCGTTGTTCCATGTCTGCAAGCTGAAATTGCTAGTTTAAAGAAAACGGTTGCTTCAATGGAAAAAGTCGCACATACTGATCCTTCGTGTGTCGATTCTCTGAAATGTGATTATGGCAAAGCTAAAATGAAATTAAATTCAGCGATTTTGTTAGTTGCTAAAAGAATTAGAGGAAGCAAAAATTAAAAACTTGGCTAGAAACAGTAGAAGAACCAGTGTCACACATGCTTGCTTGTTTAAATCACAAAGTAGAAACCAAAGTGGCTTAAGATTTAAAGGCAAGGTGAAATGCTGGACTTTAAAATGAAAGTGTGGATTTACCTAAATATAAGATATTCATGTTTTGTGCAAAAAATGGTCATCTGAAAAATGAATGTTTAAAAAGATTAAAGGTCACGGAAAGGAATTTTTGTCACGCGAAGCAAGTTTGGATTAGAAAAGACTTATTATTCACTGTTTCAAATAAGAAGGAACCTAGACAAGTTTGGGTTTCTAAGTTTATCACTTGACTTTATTTTGCAGGTAATAGTGAGAGAGAACAACCTTTGGTATCTAGATAGCGGTTGCTCAAGGCAAATGACGGGAAATAAATCAAATTTTCTCTCACTGACCGGCTTCAACAGTGGCAATGTGACATTTGGTGACAACAAAAAGGGTAAGATCATTGGGATTGGTAAAGTTGGTAAGTCTCTATCATATTTCACATTCCATTGATAATGTGTATCTTGTAAAAGCTTTAAATCATAATTTTTAAGCATTTCTAAATTATGTGACAGTGGAAGTAACATTTAATTCTTTACAAATGGGTGTAAGAATTTTGAATGAAGGAAACAGGTCATGGACCTAGGTCAGCAAAACCAACACTAGAGACAGAGATAGGGGGAACAATAGAGGGAATTGGTTCTATCCAACAACATGTTGCTTCAACTCAACAACACGGGAAGAATAAACAACCTATGTATCAACCTTGAAAAAAAATCAGAGATCACATCCTTTAGACCAGACCATCACTGACATAAATAAGGGAGTTCAAACCAAATCCTCACATCAATTTTTTATAAACTCTCCAGTTTTCTATCATATATTGAACCAAAGACTTAATATGATGCATCACATGATCCAGATTGAGTTATGGCGATGTAAGAGAAGCTGAACTAGTTCGAGAAAAATGAGGTGTAGCATCTAGAACCAAGACCAATAGACAAAACAATGATCAGAATCAAGTTTATGTTCCGAAATAAACTAGATAAGTAAGGAACAGTGAGAAGGAAGGTCAAACTGGTGAATAAGTTCATGTTTATGTCACTTAAGGATTTTTGTGTTGATGTTGGTTACGTGTCTATTTTTTAATGACAACACAAATGCATAAATATTTTAAAAATCTTGTTTTATACTTAAGAGACAGTGTGAAAAAAGGTATTATTCAAATGTATTTTCGTAAAACTGAGGATCAAATCGCTGACATCTTTATAAAAACTTTAAGTAGGGAACGATTTGAAAAGCTTATATTAGAACTAGGTATGATCAAGATCATGTGAATGCATCATACATTTTTCTTCGATGATTAGCTAGAAATTAATACTTGCATGTGTTGGTAATGTATGTATGTAAGCTTGTGTACATGCTCAAAATGTATCAAACGCAACTCGCGTGTGGTAAAACACATAACTGCTTGACAAAAATTGTAAAATGACTCAATGGTCTAATGATATGACCCTTATTGTCCAACACCGAAGGTCAAAGAGCGAACAAGGAATAATAGTTGAAACTGGTTCTTCAATCATTTTGTAGATGTCTAAATTGAGCTTGAAAATATCCATTTATATTTTTTTCAAATTGAGTTTCCGGAGCACCTTTTAGATTTTATTATATTCTCTTTCCTTGCCCAAAATCTCCACAAAATCCTCCAAATCTCTCTCTCTCTCTCCAAAACACTCCCACTTTTCTCCATCTTCAATTTCTCCACAAAAGCCTCCATCTTTTCCAAAAGCCCTAAATAGCCAAAAATCTCCTTCCATGGAAAAGGAAAAGAAAAGGCGAGAGAGGAGAAATAAAAGAAATGGGAGACTATAATGAAATGTACGAAGAGGAAGAAAGAAGCCAAAAAAAGGAGATTGAAAAAAAAAGGTATGAAGAAAACAAAAAAGAAAGAGAAAAAAAAATGAATGGTTCAGGGAAGAAAAAGCTATCGGAGGGAACATTTGAAGCACTGACTACTGAAGAACCTGGTGTTGAGATGTGGCACAAATTAGCAATTTAGAATATTCATGACAATATTTCGAGAATATTTCGGAAGATTTGGAAATATTTTGTTGATTTATTTTGTGCGACAGACTTTCTGATATGGAAATATATTTTGGAAATATTTCGAAAATATTTTGTTTTCTATCTTTTGAGCTTTATTTAAGGCTACATGTTTAGAGCTTTTGTGGAGTGGCATACGGTGACTACGAGATAGACTCCTACCTTTTAAAACCTTAGGAATGACTCCGGAAAGAGAGTTTTTTTGTTGCCGAAGACATCCAGAGATGCAAATTCAGAACTAGAAGAGTGTCCGAGGTTGATTGGTTCGGGGTTCTCTGTCGTCCTTCTATCCCCTCTGTTGTTTAGGTTTTTCTACTCCCTTTCTGTTTTCTGTTTAGGGAAGAATAATAGATTCTGTCACTCTATTGTAAACACTCTTTGTCAGATTATTAGTAGATCTGTTTAGTTTGCCGACTTTATTTTCTTTGCCAGTTCTAGATCTTCTGTCGTCGATCTTATTCTCTTATTTTGGTTTTCTTCCGCTGCGTGAGTGGCACAACGTTCGCGTTGTGATTCTGCCTCTGTCCCTAACAAGTGGTATCAGAGCGGGTTTTGTTTTCGGATTTGGTTCAGGCAAAGGTGGGATTTTTACGGTTCTATTTTCTCTGGATTGTTTCTGTTCTGCAGCTGTTGGATTTGTTTTTAGTTGAAGTTTCCGTCTTCCATCATGGTGACCAAGTATGAGATTGAGAAGTTCTCCGGTTCTGAAGACTTCGTCTTATGGCGCATTCAGATGACTTCTGTCCTGGTTATGGAGGGGTGTGACAGTGCGTTGACTCCTGCTGCTGCAGTTGACGAGACTGCTGTTGCGTTTATTGCGATGGATAAGAAGGCTCTGACTTCTGTTCGTCTTGCGTTATCCAATGACGTGTTGCGGCGAGTTCAGGATGAGGATACCATGGAGAAGCTGTGGAAGAAGTTAGAAGAAACTTATATGGATAAGTCAGTTTTTAGCAAGATGCACTTGATGATGCAAATGTTCAGAGTTAAGATGAAGGAGGAAGAGTATTTACAGTCATATGTGGATAGATTCCATAAGGCTATCTGGAATCTAACCAATACCGGGTTCGAGTTCGCTGACGAGATGAAGGTAGCACTTCTATTAGCCAGCTTATCTCCTTTTTATGCTTTGATTCGGGATCAGATTTTGCATAGTATGCAGACGGCCTGTGAGGATTGGGCGACTTCCATTCCTTTGTGCACTAGTTTTGGTGTGTTTTGTGGTTTGTGGAAGCTTGCCGAGGACCCGAGGATAAGCTCGTGTGGATAGAACATCGTTTGGGCGTTTTTGGCTTTGATCTGGGGAGAACAAGGCCAGCAGGGCCAGGGTGTGCCCGTGCACACACCCATGTTTTTATTCCCAACTTTGCATGAAAAGGATAGTATCACACACGGCCGGGCCGTGTTCTCGGACATGACCGGGCCGTGTTCTCGGACACGGCCGTGTGCGGCCTAGATAATTCTTCGAGAATTTGGTGGCGAACACGGGCGTGCCCAGCCGAACACGCCCGTGTCGTGAGTTTTATCTCCATCGGGATTTTTGGTATATTTTCCCTCGGAGTTGGTTCGCGGTCGTCATTCATTTCAGAGCATCTGAGAGACCTAGAAAAGACCAGAGAGGGCGATTCGAAGCGTCTAGAGGCGTAGAGATCACCGGAGAGATTGGTTGGAGTCTGTTCGGCGCGAATTCTTCGGCGTCGGTTTGTTGTTCTCCATTTGTTTGTGTTTTCCCTCTTTCTTAGGTTTGCTACTTTTGTTCGGGTTTATCAAAATCCCGTCTTTTGTTATTGGTAGCAATTCTTTGGGGTTGGATACACTGTAATCACTTTTTGTTTAGTGATTGATCTCTCTCTGCGTCGTTATTTGATTCAGTTTCCGTTTTCCCTGAATTTGTGATCTTGGGGTATTTATCGGTTTCCGATTGTTGTGTTATCCGCAGTGGTGGTGTTGCATTCGTGTAGCACTCCGATTCTGTAGCCAAGTGGAGACCGGGGTTACAATAAGTGGTATCAGAGCGTGCTGCTTGGGTTGATTTTGGGGATTCAGGGTTTGTGATTTGTCTTCTCTGCTCCGTGGGTGTTTCTGTTCTGTGATTTTTTTTATTCTGCTGATTATTTAATTCTGATGGTGCCGTCAAAGTTCACCATTGACCGATTTACCGGGACGAAAGACTTTGCTCTGTGGAAGATTCAGATGGAATCTATCCTGGTGAAGGAGGGTTGTGACGGTGTTGTTACTCCTACTGCTGGGATAGATGGAACAGCGGTTGCCTTTGTGATAATAGATAAGCAGGCGTTGGCTACCATACGCCTGACTTTGTCCAATGATATTTTACGGCGTGTGCAGGATGATGGTTTGGCAGAGCTATTGTAGAAGAAGCTGGAAGAGACTTATCAGGACAAGTCTATTTACAGCAAGATGCACTTGCTGATGCAGCTTTTTAAAGTTGAGATAAAGCAGGGTGAGTCTGTTCAAGCTTATGTGGATCGGTTAACCATGCTGTGTAGAAGCTTACCAACACTGGTTTTCAGTTAGATGACGAGATGAAGGTTGCTTTGTTGCTGGCCATATTGGCGCCTGCATATTCCTTGGTCTGTGATCAGATTCTTCATAATATGCATGCAGATTGCAGATTATAAGAAGATCATGGAGCAACTTATTTCTTGTGATGTTGTTACGAAGACCATTACAGAGGACTTTTCTTCACAGTCTAGTGATCAGAGTCTGTTTGTTCGTGGTAGACAGATGGGTGACAGCCACGGCAGTGGTAGTGGGAAAAGGAGAGGAAAGAGCAGGAGACGCTCGACCTCTAGAAATCGAGACTTGAGCAAGGTGCAGTGCTACTATTGTAAGGACTTTAGGCACATGAAGTTGCAGTGTCCGAAGTTGAAGAACAAGGATAAGGGAAAGGCTTCTGATGATAGGCAAAACAAGTAGGGGAATGTAGCAGTTGTTGAGGATACTGGTGGTGATGACAGCGATGCTGATTTGATGATCGCTACTCAAGGTCCGAATGTGATCTAGTGTAAGACTAGTTATGTTACTCCTAGCATCGGGGATGATGCTACCGACTTCAGGACCGGGTGGATTCTTGACTCTAGCTGTTCTTTTCATATGACTCCTCATAGGGAGTGGTTATGAACATATCAGGTCGTTCCTGATGGTGCTTCCATTTTCATGGGGAATGATTCGGTGTGCCGGATTGTTGGTGTTGGGACAGTCCGAGTGAAGATGTTTGATGGAGCTGTTATGGAGATTTAGCAGATGTTCGTCATGTTCCGGGGTTGAAGAAGAAGCTGCTGTCATTGGGTACTCTAGATAATTTGGGGTACATGATTTTTGGTCAAGGTGGAGTCTACAGATTTTCCCTTGGTAGCCGTGTTTAGTTGAAGGGTCGGAAGATCCGTGATCTTTATCATTTGGTTGGTGGTAATGTGGTGGACTCAGGTATTGTTGCTGTGTCTTCATTGATAGCTTCTGAAAGTTCTGTTTCTGAGGGAGATGGTTGGTCCACATTGTGGCATCGGCGGTTAGGTCATATTTCTGAGCGTGATATGTTGGAGCTGAGCCAACGAGGTTTGCTTGGGGATGTTCCGTTGGGAAAGTTGAATTTCTGTGAGCATTGTGTTCTTGGCAAGCAGACGAGGAAGAAGTTCAGTCGTGGGAAGCATACTACTCGGGGCATTCTTGATTATATCCATTCATACTTTTGGGGGCCGTCTCCTGTGCCTTCTGCTAGAAGTTCATCTTATTTTGTCACCTTCATTGATGACTTTAGCAGGAAGGTATGGCTCTATGTTTTCAAAAAGAAGTCTGATGTTTTTGAAGCTTTTAAGAATTAGAGAGCTATGGTTGAGAATCAGACGGATAGGAAGGTGAGAGTGCTTAGAGTTGACAATGGGTTGGAGTTCTGTTCGGGGGAGTTCGACGCGTATTGTAAGGGTGGTGCTGGTATTGTTCGGCATCGCACCACAGTATACACTCCGCAGCAAAATGGAGTAGCGGAGCGTATGAACAGGACTCTGATGGAGTGGACTCGGTGCATGCTCTCCCATGCCGAGTTGCCGAAGAGTTTATGGGTTGAGGCTGTTTCTACGGCATGTTATTTGATTAATGGGTCGCCGTCTACAGCTATTGACTGCAAGTCACCATAGGAGGTTTGGTCTGGTAAGCCTCCATCCTATGATCACCTGCGAGTTTTTGGGTGCCCAGCTTATGCTCATGTGAGCAAGGGAAAATTGGAGCCGCGTGCGGTTCGATGTGTGTTTCTGGGGTACGGTGATGACGTGAATGGATACCGTTTGTGGTGTAGGGAGTGTGGGTATCCGAAGGTGATTGTTAGTCGCGATGTGATGTTTGATGAGACGATCACGGCTTCACGGGCGCAGTCCGTTGTTGATGATGTTCCCACTTCAGGTGGAGTGGATAAGATAGCTGATGATGTTGAAAGAGTTCAGTTGCCGCAGAGAGTTCAGTTTCAGGTGGAGTTGGTTCCACCCGTTTCCACTGATGAGTCAGTTCAGTCGGGTCAGTCAGTTACCTCTGCAGATGATCAGTCAGATTCAGTCACACTTGGGGATCAGCAGGGTGTAGTTGTTAAGCATATTGATGAGATTCAG
>JAOWBR010113563.1:0-14216 GCA_028571145.1 Dionaea muscipula
CCCCACCCAGTTGATTGCGGCCCAACGTGAGGCCGCAAATGAAGATAAAATTTATATCCCAAACTAGGCTATAACTCGATAAAAGTGGCAAGTAGGGATCGAATTCATAGGGACACTAGTCGAAAATCTGAACTTCATTCTTACAAAAATGTTTAAATGATAAGAGTAAAGTAACAAAGAAGGTTGATTGGTTGGATGGTAACAATTCAGGATGAAAAACTGAAATGCAAAGATAACAAACAAATATCAACGCAATGTGTGTGTGCCGGACAGTGTCACAGATCTATAAGTGCCGACGAGATGAAAATTGCCTTAGTGCTCACGAAACCAGTTGGTATTAAGATGGGGAAATGCTTTGATCTACTCCTAGTGCACTTAAGGCGTGATCACGTCTAAGAACCATAGTGATTATACCTCACAGAGAACACTCTGTGGAAGGCGCACAGATGACAAAGTAGAACTCAGTCGATTAACCGAGAACACTCATAAAGCACTAATGCAATTCAGACACTAATGTATGAGTACAGATTCAATTCACGTATATGATCTACTACTAAAAGAATACTCACAAAATGTTAAACAATTAGTCAGATAGTACTGAGATCAGTACAACTCAAAGATGAGAAGAGGGAATTGGATTGCAGCTCGGTTGAGTTCACACGCCCTTCGACTCCTTCATTGAGCTTGAATTGGATGTGTGATCAGATTAGGAAAGAATGTGACAACAACCGGATAGTGTTTGGATCCAAATTCACAAGAATTTCCTTGGAACGTATCAGGAAGTTGGATGCAGAGAACTTGATCATAAAACTCTGAAAAATGTGTTTCACTAATAGATGAATCTCACAAGCTAAATTGAGGCTCTTCTAAAAAAGTTCCCTCTCAAATTGCTAGAGAAGCTTGGCACGGATCACCAGATTTGAAAGGCTGAAATTGACCAAGATCGTTGAGAGATGCTTCTGTTATGGATCAACGACTGAGATTCAAATGAAGGTTGGCTTCCTCGGGATTTTGAATTAATTTCTTCTAGAAGTCTGCCACGACAGTTAAAGTCATTCCCATCCTCGAAGGTCTACACATGGCTTTGATGCTTTGGAGTAACCAGTGTCGTAGAAGCAATTGTTCCGAATTGGGTGTCGCTCGCTCCATCTATGACTAAGAACCACCTAGTCCGAATTCTCATACCCAACAATGCTTTCGGACTTTCTTGTATTGAATTGAATTGAATTACCTAGCCCGTATACCCATACCCGACACCCTACTGATGAGTCATAAGATTTACAAGAGCTCTTGACGAATTGTCACAAAAACAGTCTGGATAACTTCTTTTTGTACTCAAATGATAAAATCTGTAAGGCAAAACTCAAATATATGCCCGAATGCATTGAAATTCATGATAAAAGCATTATTAAAGAGGAAAAGATTAAAGAATTAGAGCATGTACAATGGAAAAAAAAAAAAAAAAATTTATCCCCCCTCACTATTCATCACTGTTCTAAATGACGCTCCTTAACGGTGTCTCGACACCACACTTAACCCCTAATCATTTTTTCTTAACGTCTTGACGGATTATGATACTTTTCGGCGCTCCTCGACAGTAAAGAATGACGGATTAAGACGGTAAATTTTTTTTTTTTCAAGAAATTCGACCCAACCTTAAATAAAAACAAAACTTTAAAACTCAATTACCCAAAATTAAAAAACTCAATCGAAAATTAAAAACTAATCCCAAACCTAAACTCAATTACCTAAATAAAAAAAAATTAAAACCTAACAACGCCGAGAAGCTTAGCGCCGCCTAAACGTCCTTGACGCTTGACGATTGCTCGACGTCTTGCCACCGTCAAACGCCATTTAGAACATTACTATTCATCCACTAAAACAATCATTACACAATACTCTCACTATTCACTCATTAAAAATTTTCAAACTCAAAAAATTTCCATCTACACTCAAACAATCATTACGTAATACTCACTATTCACTCTCTAAAAATCTCAAAATTTCTCACTACCCATTGTACATGCTCTAACACCAAATGTGCTAATCACCTGTTTTCTTTTCTTTCATCAAAATTGATAAGAAGAGTGTGTTTTTCATTTATTTCTTCATACTGAAAGAAAGAAACCAACTAACCAACCAGCAGTTAAGCCAAGCTAAGAGACCAAACTTCTTCCAACAGGTTAACAATTGTATGCAAATTACAAACAATGGCTCCTGGTTGCATCCTCCCGATTATTTCTAGGAGCCATGTTTGTAAAGGGTAGTGCCGTACCCCAACCGAGGAACTATCAGTTAAAAAGTTTACAAACTAGGCTTTACACCTCCAACGGATGGGTAAGACAAAAGAAAGAGAGCTTACTCAGTATACTATACATAATGACCCTTTTGCGAAATCATCACCATGACCATTTTGAGTAAGAGGGATCAGCTACACATATCCAAAAGATATGTGCACGTAAGATCCGACAAGTATAGTGCGCTGACTGTAATCACTTTTCATAATTTCCTAATCACCGGAGGTAGCCTCACTGTAACTTGACCAGCAGCAAAATACAATCAAATGAACACATAGATTGCAATGCTTTCCCCACACACACATAAAAATATGACTTTTCTCCCAATTACACATGGAGACAAGATAGGTAACAGGCCTCATTTCCACAAGAGATATAGTGCTCAACATCAAGCGAGAACAGCAATATTTTGAAGACTTGCTCATGAACAAGATCCAATATATACTTCAAGTGTAATCCCAGAAAAAAAAAAACAAGTGTCAAAAATAGGCACCCCCAGTTGTGCACCTGTATGAAAGAAAACGATGCACACTAGTTGTCCCAATGCTGGTGCTGCTCCTGTATCTGCAGAAACGGTCGAAAAAAGTTTAGTAAATTTATGTTAAAAAATAAAATAAAACTACAATCCTGCATTAGAGATTAAATTCGTACATTTACACGGGTGTACAAAAACGAAACTGATGGCAGTTAGCTTGGCGTGCCAATTTCTCTTCGTTTATCATTATGTACCGGATGTTGGAGGTGGATCATCTTTCAAACCCTTAAAAAGCAGGTCGTAGTTTATTGACGCAAGCTGTGATAAATTCTGAAGAGCATAACAAAAAAAAAAGCAAGGTCATGTCACAGAGGGCAAGGAGTAAAGAAAATGCAACTGGAAATCCAAAAGTAAAGATAAATGAATACAACTAAACATAAGATCACTTTGGGAACTAAGAGATGAAATTAGGGTGGACACCAACAAGCTATTGTAATATATATGCAGAGGACTTTCGCTTATGTGAGGAAAGAGCAAAGTCTGAAAGAAACTATCCAGAAAATTCTTGTTCGTGTGCCTCTACTCTGATAGTGACTACTCAAACAGCAGAAGTTCGTCATCTAACTCTCATAGCTGGTCAACATGAAGAAAAGTCGAGGATCTAACACTCCTTGCTTTTCTTTCAAAGGAGATACCAATAGTAGTATCATCTCCCATTTTATTTATTGTAAGGAGTAAAATGGAATAAATAAAATGGGGAAACTAAGGTGTTGTTTGTTTTGGATTTTAGGTTTTGAGTTTTCTGCTTAGATTTGGATTTTTTGTTTTCTATTTTACATTGAAAACACGGAAAATGCCTTAAATGTGTTTTTTTTAGATTTGGCTCTGCAGTACTACCTATTTTTTGCATTTTAAGAAACACAAAACAAAAAATAGACTGAAAATACCAAACCAAACAGGAAGCGTCTTCTGCAACCAAACAGTAAATTATGACTAGGTATTAAGCTATCGATTTCAATATCTAGGCATTAAGCAGCGAATTATGACTACACCAGATCTTTGCAGCATTCTCTTCTCGTTAATAAAATACTAAGAAAATTATCACTTCGGCAGTCGACAACATTAAGATACTAAGTAAAGTGACACTTCAGATTTTTTCTCATTTTGTTTACCAATTTTGATTTTATAATTGGTGACTGGAGCACTCAAAGAGCAACTGTCAAAAAGAGACGGTAAAAGTGACCGTCACTGGCATTCCTTTTAGTTAAATTTTAATTTAGCCCTCCATCACCCTTGTAACAGCATGGCTAAGGATCTGAGACCAACATATTGGACATATTAACGATGTGCATATGAAATCATGAACGCTACACTGTCCAGTACATGTATAATTAACTTAAACCAAATATACTTGCCTTGAATGAAAAATTACTGAAGGAGTAATTCACTGATAAGCCAGACTCAAACTCAGCCAGACCGCCACATTCATCAACCTGGGCATCATGCTCAAACGAGATCAGCAAGCTGGTAAACCAACCAACAGCGGATAACTCCCCTCCATCCTTCCAAAAAATGGGCCAAAGATGAAGCCAACAGAAAAACAATACCACTTCATCTTGACGGTTGCTTCGACCACTACTGCTGCCACTTGCACTGCCATCCTCACTAGAATCTTCAAACTCGCTAGCTGAATTAACACGATTATTTGAATGATTCCAGGAATATCGACTAGTAAAGTAACTGGTGTCAAGGGCACTCTCTGATGCAGGGACAAATGCAGCCTGAAAAGTACAACAGGATCACATGCCTTAACAGAACTGAATATATGGTCACAGAATTAACATGATTAGCTCAACAGAAATGAGCACCTTCTGCCTAGCCAGTGTGTCCCAATTAATATCTCGAAAGAACACATGCTGCTTCACCTGCATCAAAATTAAAGCAGGATATTTCCAGAAATTTGAAGTTCAAAGCACACATATCGTTGGAAGAAGATGCATATTCACGTCCATGGTAATGACAACAATTACCTCAGCCGCTCCTCTGGCTCCTAGTCTGTGATTAGGATCTTCAGTCAATAACCTGAAATCAGCAAAACTACTCAGATACACACATCACAGGTACTGCAATATTGGCAATGCCATGATTCATACACAGGCAACAATTACCCAAATCACATAAAAAGCTCCTAGTTATTGGAGATGGAGGATCCATCCTGATATTGCCCACACAGATTCACACATTGAACTTTATAGTCGGATTAAAATGGTGAAAACATCACAACATTTCTTAGAAAAACATGCTAGATAAACATTGACCGCTAAACCTAGCAACAGAATGTGTCAAGCACAGATTTTAGTAAAGACTAAACAACCATTGACCGCTGTCCATAGAAAGACCAATCTACCATAACCAGCAGCGATAGAATATATATCTTCTATCCAAGGTGGCAGGGGTGCTTAGTCACCATTTGACACCCATTCAAGAATGCCCACATGATGTTCCAGAAAAGATCGACTTGTTTCAATAGGTTGACCAACAATCATGGTGCTATAACATAAATAATACACTTAGTTTTCAGGGATATCTAATTGTTTCAGGATCTAAGGTTGAATAAATCCTGGTTAACGAAGCTCAGTTGCCTGGTTACCGAGTGACCGATATGTTCTGTAAGAATGAATAGAAAACACAACAGGGCAATTGCAGTAATGAAAGAGGCAAATATGGGTATGGTTGGCCATGCTCTTGTTGGTTGTAGCCTTGGGTCTAAAAACGCATTTTGGGGATCATTCTTGAAGAAAAAGAGCAAACAATAGTGTTACAATTTAAACTATAGAATTAGAGAGAAAATATGATAGGAAGGCTTAACCTCAAAAGTGAGGCTAGACTATGAATTTATATATTTGACAATGAATAGAACAAGCCCAATACAAAGCATAGAACAAGCCTAAGCCCAAGCCCAATACTCACAACTCACAATACTCCCCCTCAAACTGGAGTATAAATGTTAATCACACCCAACTTGTTACAAATATATTCAACCCGATTTTCAAAAAGGGGTTTAGTTAGGATATCACCAAAACTGCTCGCTTGTCTTCACATAGCTCAAGAAAATATCACCTCTGCAGCTTCTCTCTTACAAAATGATAATCAACCTCGATATGCTTCGTCCTTTCATGAAAAATTAGATTTGAAGCTATGTAGATAACGGATTGATTGTCACACCATAGCCGAGCAAGTCTTGGGATAAGAAGCTCCAACTCATTGAGTAACTAACGAAAATAAGCGACATCACTAATCAAATGAGTTAAAGAACGATACTAAAATTCGGCACTAGAATTAGCAATAACAGATTGCTTCTTCTTATTCACCAAACCAGATTGTCACCAATAAAAACATAATAACCCCTATTGGATTTCCGATCTGAGGGTGAGCTAGCCGAGTCTTCATCAGACAAACCATCAATATTCAATATTTCTATGACCATCATCACTATAGAGTAGCCTCTGACTAGGATGTCCCTTGACATATCGAAGAATGTGCATGGCTGCTTCCCAGTGAGAAACTCGGGAATCTGACATAAACTGACTAACCACGCTGATTGAGAATGTAATATCGGAACGTGTGATGGCGAGATAGTTCAGCTTACCTACCAAGCATTTGTACTTATCTGGATCATCCAATATAGCACCCTCTGCAGGAAAAAGTCTCACCCCAGGAAGCATCGGAGTGTCGCTTAGTGTCCAGCATACCAGTATCCTACAACAAGTCCAACTCATATTTACGTTGAGACAAGAAAATCTCACATTTACAGAGAGATACCTTAATCCCAAAAAAATACTTCAAATATCCAAGGTCTTTAATCTGGAAATAGCTCTGGAGGAATGTCTTCAAGGAAGTAATCTTTGTGTTGTCAATATCTGTGATGACAATATCATCAACAAACACCATAAGAAAGGTACATTTATCACTAGAATGTCAATAAAAAACTGAATGGTCTTTTATTGACCGTCGTAGACTAAATTCCAGAACCACAGAACTAAATCGTCCAAAACATGTTCAAGGAGACTGCCGAAGTCCATAGAGGGACTTCTTGAGACGACAGACATACTCACACTCCTCCTGAGCAACGAATCCAGGAGGTTGCTCCACATATACCTCCTTAGTAAGGTCACTTTGAAGAAAGACATTTTTCACATCCAGCTGGTGATAGGAAACAACTAGAGAGATCAGTAGACGAACAGAGGTCATTTTGGCCACGAGAGAAAATGTATCAGTATAATCAACACCATAGACTTGAGCATATCCTTTCGCCATCAAGCGAGCCTGAACCATCAGGATGCATCTTCACAATGAAGACTCACTTGCAACGAATAGCCTTCTTCCCGAGAGGTAAAAGAACAAGATCCCAAGTCCGATTAGACTCTAGAGCCGCCATCTCCTCGGACATGGCTTGTTTCTACTCCGGGGAAAAGAGAGCCTCACACACTGACTGAGGAACAGTAACAGAGTTCGAGACAGAGATAAAAGCTTGCAAGGAAGAAGAAACCCCAGCATTTAATATATGAGTAAAGAGAGGATATGTAGCACAGCTCTGCTGGCCCTTCCGTAGGACGATAGGAACATCCAAACCTGAGGAAGGAGCAGATGACGAGGAATCCAATGATGGAGACAGTGAATCAGTAGGGGTCGGCTCAAGAGCAGCTACGAGAGGAGAATCCAACCTAACCAAAGGTAAGTCTGTACCAAAAGATATGACCCAACCCAGACAACGGGTGTACACATAACGAATAGGAAGTGGAGGAGATGGAGGAGTAGACAGAGATTGAGAGGGATATGACGTGGAAGAAACTCATAAGTGTCATCATTCACACACACACGGCCTGAGATGGACGAGAAAGAGAGGACGAAGACATGGATGAGGAGAAGAACGGTGTAGACTCATTAAAGGTGACATTAGCAGACACACAAAACCGTCTCAAGTCAGGAGAATAACACTGACAGCCCTTCTAAGAACGAGAGTAGCCCAGGAAGATAAATCTCAAAGATTTAAGGTCAAGTTTTATGAGAGTAGGACGAATATCTCGAACATAACAAGTATATCCAAAGATACGTAGAGAAAGAGGGTGAATGGGGCATAAAGAACTATCTGGGAATAGGATACGAAAATGTATCTCCCCTTGAAGAACAGAGGAAGCCATGCGATTGATTAAGTAGGCAACAGTCACAACGACTTCACTCCAAAACATTTTGGATACTCATGTGGAACATAAGAGCTCAGGTTACTTCTAAAAGATGACGATTTTTACGTTCAACAATACCATTTTGTGATGATGTATCTGGGCAAGAAGACTCATGTAAAATCCCATGAGTGATCATAAATGTGGTGAAGGAAGATGAGAAATACTCCCGATTATCACTCCTGAATATGTGTATAGACATGAAAAACTGTTTGTATCTCAATATAAAAAACAGTAAATAGAAAACAACTCAGAACGATTCTTCATTAGAAATAACCATGTCATTCTTGAGTAGTCATCTACAAACGATACAAAGTAACGAAAACCTACCTTAGACTTTACTGGACAAGGACCCCAAACAACAGAATGTACTAATGCAAAAGGAGCACATGCTCATTTATTGACTCTAGACTAATAGGAGACTCTATGGTGTTTCGCAAACTAACAGGACTCACAAAAAAGGTCGGATAAAGACTGAACCTCAGGATAAAGACGCTTCAGACTGGATAGCGTCGGATGACCAAAACAACAATGAAGGTCTGAGGCAGTGGTAGATATGCTGGGAAAATCAACGAAAGGTGACTCTACCTCCAGCACGTAGAATGCCCTGACAAGTGTTTGACCCTCACCAATAATCTTCCTCATAAAAAAATCCTGAAAAACATAAGAATCGCATGGCAATGGTGAGTCCGAGAACAATATATAAGGTGAGAGTGGAGGTTAGAGATATTGTCGTTCGCAATCCGAACATCCGGGTATGAAGACACAGGGGAATAGCCATGCATCATAGCTACTGATCGAGTCATATGGTCAGAGGCCCCAATATCGATAATCCACTGGCGAGGAGAGGTAGAAAGGTAAGCAGTCGAATGGGTAGAGTGTACGGAAAGAGCCAAAGAAGATTGTGTGAGTAGAGGTAGGGAGACAATCATCAGTATGATGAGGATCAGCCCCAGAGAAAGTCACATTAGCAGACCGAGGAGTAGAGGGTTGGCCATGTAACTTGAAACATCTCTCTTGAGTATGACCAGAAGCAGAGGTAGTAGAAGTTGCTAGCTAAAATCTGAGAACGGACGGAATCATAAGAGGGCGATAAACCTCTCAAGAAGGACATGATGACAAGCTGCTCACACTGCTGCTGCATATCTTCGCGGTGATAAGCATTAAGATATTGAACTCCTCATAGGTCCGTTTAAATGAAACAAAGTAGTCATCAAGAAAAGACTCGCCAAACTAAGGGTGAAATAAAGACTAAAACATATCATAAAGTCTATTCATGTTATCCTTACCAGAATACAGAGAACCAAATAATCCTAAATCTCCTTCACAGTAAGACAATGGGTCACAAGATCAGTAATAGAAGAGTCCATAGAATTAAGAAGACGAGTATAGAGACCGGCATCCGCTCGAGCCCAGACCTTAGCCTTGACAGGATCCTTCTCAGCACTAGAACCCTCCTCAGTCAAATGATCCTCTAACTTTATGCCCATGATACTAACATCAACTCATCGATGCCACTAAAAAAAATTAGCCTCACTCAAGCGAACCTCAGTAACCTTAGTGGTAGATGAAACATATTCAGAAGAGGTCTCTATTGGAGAAACATGCTTAGAAGAGGAAGAAGAGGCCCCGTTCATCTCAGTCACCATAAATCAAATAATCTAGGGAAAAGATATCACACTCCGAAACAAGGCAACAATGAAGCCTCTTTAAT
This sequence comes from Dionaea muscipula, assembly GCA_028571145.1. Lineage (NCBI taxonomy): Eukaryota > Viridiplantae > Streptophyta > Magnoliopsida > Caryophyllales > Droseraceae > Dionaea > Dionaea muscipula. Next base: position 9,727 of record JAOWBR010113563.1, read on the forward strand.
CAACAGCATAAACAGGCAAATGACAACCACAACGAACTAGCAGAAGCTCATTGCTAATAAGTTTTGAGAATCAAGAAACCACAAGGACCACCTAAGCCCAAAACACATTGAACCAACGGGCATATTATCTGTAATAACCCGACCCTTTGGACCAAGTTATTTTTCTTTTCCTTTTATTTTGGACCGGTGAGCCCATAAGATTGGCCCAAACACTCCCAAATTCTCCCTTTAATTTTTAAAATTCGTTTTCGATTCGAATTTGGACAGGCAGTCCTCTACGGCTATAGCCCCTTGGCTACGCCCGTAGTGGCCATTACAGTCGTAATCTCACCCCTACGGCCATAGCGTGTCCTATTTCTAAAATAACGCAGACGGTTTCTAAATTTTGTGTTGGCTCGATTCCCTTTTGATTTTAACCTATCAATCACGCTGCCAAGGGAGAGAAGGAAAGGGAGTTTTGATCGTCCAGAAGGAAGAGAGGGGGATCCCGAGCACTCGTGACGGTAAGACATCGCTCTCCCACGTTGTTCCACGCTTTTGGATTCGTAACTCTTCCGTTTGAGTTCTATGAACGTAACTAAAAATGAACATAACACCTTCAGTACTTTCTGAAAGTTCACATGACTAATTTTCTTAGAACTAGTGGATCTCAGTAAAACAAGATTCACAGTAAGAAGAACAAGGCAATTATGTTCGACATTCTGTGTCCTCTATTATTCCTCTGTCCACCCAATATATACAAGTATGATTATTATTCCCCTCTAGTTGTCCTCCCCAAAATACAATATAATACTTCCTATAAATAAGAAATTACCCAGGATTATATGAAAGCTAAATGAAATAAGTACAGATCCTTCGCTGTTGATTTGCTAGTTTGAAATTTGAATTGCAGATCCTCTCCAACAGCCTACATCATCTATTATGTTGACACACACACTCTCTCTCTCTCTCTCTCTCTCTAGAGGTTTAGTAAGAAGATGAGCGATTTGCAGGTGAGTGGAGACATGAGGAAGGCTGACCTCTTGCCGATCAAAGGCCTCACGAATGTAATAACAATCAACCCCTATATGTTTAGTACGTTCATGGTAGACAGGGTTCACCACAATTCGGATGGCATGATATTGTCAGTAGGCAGTGGTGAACCGTGGTAGTTTAGTTCGAGGAAAGCCAAGTTCAGACAGCAGTGCACGGAGCCAAGTAACCTCGGAACAAGCAAAAGACATTGCCCGATACTCGGCTTCTATAGAAGATTTAGACACGCGTTCTTGCTTCTGAATGAGAGCACTATCGGTACCGATGATAATAATATCTTGCTTCTGAATGAGAGCACTATCTGTACCGGTGATAATAATATCATGATATCATCCACATACACAAGTAAGAATACCATACCATACCCTGTGTTGTTTTCCGCACAAATAATGAAGGATCGGAGTGACTTTGGACAAAATCTAATTGAATGAGAGTATGCTGAAGATTCTCAAACCAAAGAGGCATAAAAAATCTTAAGACCTTGAAGGGGACGCATGTAAACTATATATAGCTATGACAGTCCGCACAGTGGTCATCTTGGCGACAGGGACAAACGTCTCCTCATAATCGATCCCATATTCTTGACAATTTTCAAGAGCAACTAAATGGGCTTTGTACTGATCCAGAGCGCCATCAGATTTAAACTTGACCGAATAAACTCATTTGGAGCCTATGGGTGACACCGACGAAGGACAAGGAACCAGAACCCATGTCTCATTCGACTGTAAAGCATCAAGCTCATCTTGCATAGTCTGCCGCCAGCACCCTTCTTTAGCTACCTGAGAATAGAAACGCGGAATTTCGGTGGTTGACAAGGTAGCAATCAAAGAGATATGTAGAAGTCGATACCTGTTCGGATAGTACCGACCTGGAGGACAAATAATCTGGGAGGACTTTTGAAGAGGAGGCGGCACTGTGCTGGAGACAGGCGGATCCGAAGAAGATGTTGGGTGCAGCACTGTGTTGGATGCAGTTGTGTCAGAGAGGATACAAGAGGTGGCCCAGTAGCGGAAGCAGTCTTTCAGCCCCAACGCGCATACACCACCCTAAGTTTGAAGTGTTCCACTAGATGAGGAATAGTCGGTTATGCTTCAAAACCTGGTAAAGAAGTAAATGGAACAAAAGGGGGCAATTCACATGTAAGATAGAAGTATTGGGATTCAGATAACACCACATTCCGAGAAGTGCGAATTCGGATGGCCCTTGGATCATAACATAGATACCCTTTTTGATGTAGAGTATAACCGAGAAAAACACACTTAACAGATTGTGCGGACAATTTGGTACGTTTGGTGGGTGGAAGGAGAACGAAACGAACACATCCAAATGGGCGGAGATGGTCAAGCTCAAGAGGATTGTAATACAATCGCTCATATGGAGATGTAAAATGGAGTGTGGGAGCAGGTAAACGATTAATAACATGCACCGCAGTGAAAAGAGCTTCAACCCAAAAAGTAGCAAGCACTGAGGAGTCATGAAGTAAGGATCGAACAATATCAAGAAGATGATGATTTTTTCGTTCTACGACTCGGTTTTGTTGTGGTGGATCATTGGGCTGACCATATGGTGTTGCAACAGGACTAGCAGCCGGCTCATATGTTGATGGGTCTACAGCTGTATGTAATGCTTGTATTAGTCAATTTCCAGGCCGAGTTCTACATTTTGAGAGGATATGGCCTTTCCGTTTGTAGTAATTGCAAAATTTTTGTTGACAGTTGCTATCTATGTGACCAAACCCTTTGTAGCTATAGCATTGCACATTGCTCATTGTTCATTTGGCACAAGCATGTGGAACCAAAACTCTCCTTCCTTCTGTGGAAAGCCATGTTGGGGAGACTGTGTACTAGAGATGATCTGAAATGGGACTTGCCTGACCGATGCTGCCTCTTCTGTGAGGTGGGGATGGAATCTGCCAACCATCTATTCTTCAGATGCAGGAAAACTTCGACTGTTTAGCAGTCTATTTGTGCATGGTGTGACATGCCAAGCTCACTTTGTTCACTGAAAGATACAGTTCAGTGGATTAAAGGCAGAAGTAGGGGCACGGGAACGAGAAGCACTGCACTGCGAATTTCTTTTGCAGCCATTGTTTACCATCTTTGGAAGGCACAAAATGATTTATTGTGGAACAGTTCTCTGTTCAATTTTGATGATACTATTAGGAAAACAAAAATACACGTATTTGCTACGATGTATTCTTATTATCCTAATAGGTATTTCACGTAGAGGATAGATTCCCTTCTTTTGTTTTGAGCAGCCTTTTTGTTCCGGGCTAGCCTTTGATGTTTTTAGATGATTGTGGGGAGGATTGACGAGAAGACATTGATTGAAGAGTGTGTTGACTTTGTCTAGCTTGGGCATGTCCAAGCCTGGTGAGTTTTTGAGCCATTTGCTACTGTGTACAGCTTTATTCTTATATATATTTACCACTTCAAACAGAGCAAGCTGGCTATAAACCACTCTGTTGCTCCAAGTGTGGCCTCTGGGTTTGGGTTCGTTGTTCCTCCCGAAGCAATTCATTTAGACAAGCATCAAGAGTGGGAGTGGGTGAACGAGACAGAAGATTCCCTCGAATAGGTTCATATTCCTGGCGTAGCTTCATCAAGAACTGATCACGTTGGCTCGTTTGATGCACAGACTGAACAGCTGCCAGAGCAGCCACGGCAACGGAGGCATAGACAATCCCAGTGTATTCAGTCCATAGGTTGATGAAGCTGGAATAATACTGTTGGATCGTCATGTTCCCTTCAGTATAATTTGCAATCTCGAACTCTAATTGAAGCCTCCTTGCCGAGCTATCTTGATTATATACCTTCTTCAAAATCTCTCTGGTAGTCTTGTATGGGCGAAGGTTCAGCAAGAGGGATGAATCCATAGTACCCAAGATCCAACTCATGATACGAGCATCATTGATTTCCCACTGGTTGGCTCCTGTGGAATCAGTGGGTTTCACCGATGTTCCATCAATATACCCTCATAAGTCTTTCCCTCTCACATAGAGTTGGAATTGAAATTCCCAAGCAACATAATTCACCCCAGTAAACTTGACACACAAAAAATCGGATTTGTCTAAGAGTTCCATGGTTCCGATTAGCCAAGTGCAAGAGACCACGAAGAATGATGTGGATAAAAACACGAGTTGAGACAAGGAACAATTCAACCAAGTTGTTCAATCAAGAAAAAACCACTTGTGGCTCTGATACCATGTCGGTAAAACAAGATTAGATTCATAGTAAGAAGAACAAGGCAATTGTGTTTGGCATTGTGTCCTCTACAAGCGATTGTCCGTGTCTTCGACACGATGAGTATTTTTACTAATTTATAATACAGATGATAAATTATATAGTAAAAAATAATAAAAAAATTAAATCAAAACTTATAATAATAATAAAGTAATAATAATAAAAATAAAATTGTATGATAATAATATTTTTTATTAATTTGATAGATTTATTGAC
>JAOWBR010113673.1:0-14213 GCA_028571145.1 Dionaea muscipula
TGCTGTTCATATGCTACTTGGTCGACCCTTTATCTTAACATCACGCACAGATATTAATGCCGCCAATGGGACGATCACTCTCGAATTTGATGGTGAAGTAGTCAAGTTCAATATTTTTGATGCAATGAAGCACCCCAGAGAACCACCTTCAGTGAACCAAGTTTCTGAATTGGAATTAACAGACGACTACACCCAAGAAGTAGAGCAAGAAGATATCTTAGACGAGTTGCTCGCCAGAGTTGCTGAACACTCTGACTGCAAAACGAGCACGAGCACGAGCGAGTTGTGCCAAGCCAGCTCTTTGCAACCAGCCCTAGAATTGCCACTTTTAACGAGTAGAATTCTACCCTCGATTGTACGAGCCCCCGACCTTGAGTTAAAAGAACTTCCAGCTCATATGAGGTACTCGTACCTAGGGGAGAACAACACATTACCTGTGATTGTGTCAAACAAGCTGGATAAAGACCAAGAAGAGAAACTGATACAAGTTCTACAAAAACACAAAAAGGCAATAGGTTGGACAGTGGTTGACATCAAGGGTCTGAGTCCTTCGATCTGCATGCATCTTATTTTACTTGAAGAGGAAGCCAAGACCTCCAGACAAATGCAGAGGCGACTTAACCCACCAATGATGGAGGTGGTTAAGAAGGAGGTCATCAAGTTGCTGAACATGGACATTATTTACCCGATCTCCGATAGTAAGTGCATAAACCCAGTCCAAGTCATTCCAAAGAAGACAAGGATTACAGTTGTCAAAAACGAGAAGAACGAACAAGTGCCTACACGAGTGGCCAACAGTTGGCGAGTATGTATAGACTATAGGAAATTAAACTCAGCTACGAGAAAGGATCACTTTCCTCTGCCTTTCCTCGATCAAGTGCTTGAACGACTTGCAGGACGATTACATTAATGCTTCTTGGACGGCTTTTCAGGATATAATCAAATTGTGATCGCACCCGAAGATCAAGAAAAGACAACTTTTACTTGCCCGTTTGGCACATTTGCGTACAGACGAATGCCTTTCAGGTTATGCAATGCACCAACAACATTCCAGCGCTGTATGATGAGCATATTTTCGGATCTGGTGGAGAAAAGCATCAGAGTTTTCATGGACGATTTCTCGGTATATGGAACCTCTTTCAGCGAATGCCTATCAAACCTTGAATGAGTATTAGAGCGATGCGCAAACACCAACCTCGTGCTCAACTACGAGAAATGCGACTTTATGGTTCAGCAAGGAATCGTCTTAGGCCATGTAGTGTCAGCTAGAGGGTTGGAGGTGGATAAAGCGAAGATTGATCTTATCCAAACTTTACCATACCCCACAAAAGAGAAAGAAGTTCGTTCCTTCCTGGGGCATGCTGGATTCTATAGGAGGTTTATTAAGGATTTCTCCAAGATCTCCAGGCCTCTGTGCGAGCTCCTAGAGAAGGATGTCGAATTTGTCTTCAGTGACGAATGCAAAGTCGCCTTTGACAAGTTGAAGAACTCGTTGATAACAACTCCCATTATTCAACCACCCAACTGGTGTCTGCCATTTGAAATCATGTGCGACGCTAGCGACTATGCATTGGGTGCGGTACTCGGACAGCGGGATGGAAATGTGTCATATGTGATATATTATGCGAGCAAGACGATGGATCCAGTCTAACTTAACTATACAGTCACGGAGAAGGAGCTCCTCGCTATCGTCTTCGCTCTTTACAAATTTAGGCAATATCTATTGGGGACAAAGGTATGTGTTTACACGAACCATGCGGCATTGAAATACTTACTCACAAAGAAGGATTCGAAACCACGACTGATCAGATATATCTTGCTACTTCAAGAATTCGATTTGGAAATCAAAGATAAAAGTGGGTAGGCCAATCAAGTTGCAGATCATTTGAGTCGTTTGGTGCAAAATGGGGATGGATTGGCCATAGAGGACTCGTTACCTAATGAGCACATCATGGTGGTCCATGGAGACGAGCCCTGGTATGTGGATTTAGTAAACTACATCGTCAGTGGAAATCTTTCACTTCGTCTCATAAAATCTCAGAAGATGAAGATCTACAGTGATACAAAGCATTTCGTTTGGGATTCTCCCTACTTGTGTGGAAGTTCTGCGCTGATCAGATCGTAAGGAGGTGTATTCCTGAAAATGAAGGGTAGCAAGTGTTGACGTTTTGCCACGAATACGCCTGCGGAGGCCATTTCAGTGCCAAGAAAACAACTCAAAAGGCTCTGGAAGCAGGATTCTATTGGCCCACCATGTTTAAAGATGCCTATGCGTATTGTAAGGCTTGTGATAAATGCCAACGAGTGGGAAACAACTCAAAGCGTAATGAGATGCCCCAGACTTCTATTTCCGTTTGTGAAGTTTTTAATGTATGGGGAATCGAATTCTTGGGGCCATTTCCAGCATCGTTTGGCAACATCTACATCTTGCTGGCCGTGGATTACGTTTCAAAATGGATCGAGGTCAAGGCCACTTGTACGGATGACTCTAAAGTCGTATCTTAGTTCCTTAAGGCCAACATCTTTACAAGATTCGACATTCCTAAGGCTATAATAAGTGACCGAGGAACCTACTTTTATAATCGAACTGTGGCAGCACTTTTGAAGAAATACAATGTTACCCACAAGACGAGCACAACATACCACCCACAAGCGAATGGGTTGGCTGAAGTTTTAAACAGAGAAATAAAAAATATTTTGCAAAAGATTATGAACACATCGCATAAGGATTGGAGCACTCGTTTAGACGACGCACTGTGGGTGTACAGAACTGCCTACAAGACGCCTTTGGGAACTTTCCCGTTTCGTTTGCTTTACGGTAAAGCCTACCACCTCCCAATGGAGATAGATCACAAAGCGTTTTAGGCTATCAAAGAATGTAATCTGAGGTATGACGAGGCCGGGAAATAACGAAAACTCTAATTTCAAGAAATGGAGGAATTAAGAAATGAGTCATTTGTGAATGCATAAATTTACAAGCAAAGGAACAAAGTTTGGCATGACAGAATGATCTCACGAAGGAACTTTGAAGTCGGACAGAAGGTATTACTTTTTCATTCTCGTTTGAAGCTTTTCCCGGGAAAGTTACGATCAAGATGGCTGGGACCTTATGTAGTCGTTGCAGTAAAGCCATCAGGATGCGTCGAAATTCGAGATCCGAAGTCAGAAAACCAGTTTGTTGTGAACGGACACAGATTGAAGCTATATCATGAGGGTATTCGTAATGGAGAAGATGGGGAAACCTCGTTAGACGACCCTTCACAGGATTGAAATCACTGGAAGTCAGGCAAAACGACACTTAAACAATTGCGCTACTAGGAGGCAACCCAGAATTTTTGTATTATTTATAGATGACCCTTTCGTTTAGGGTATTAGGTTTCATTTTGTTCTGATTTTAGTTTTTGCTCATTCTTTCACATTTGTCTATAACCAGTGTTTTGCAGGTCAAAATGACAGAAAGTTTCATTCAAGCGGAAAAAGATATTTAGGCAAATCAGCAGGGAGTTCACAACTAAACGAACACACACAAAGAAAAGAACCAGCAAGGAAGATAGAGTTTTCATCAAGTTACGAAAGAACCATTCAACATACCATCATAACTTTAACACTTTTAAAGAGACGGATCCGAATCGGTGTCATTCATGTCTGCAACATTGTCATCATCTTCCTCATCTGAATCTTCTACACCATAGTTAGGAGCAAACCCTTCTGGCCATCTCCAGTTTTGGGCAGAAGTACCATACAAGCTCTCTATCGAATCAGTCATCACATCTGAGAACGAAGAAGCTGATAATTAGTTTAAACAAAACGACAATGACTGGGGACAGAGAGGAACACTTACGAGGATGAGGCCGAGTAGTAATATTGAAGACTTCGAGGTTACGCAAAGTGATGATCGAGTTCTGATGGGGATGGGAACGAGTGGTGCTAAAGAGAGCAGCTTGAAAGTCAGATTCCACGGTATCAACCCTATTCCTGACAAGTTTCTAGGTGTATCCACTAGAATACGGAAAACGTTACAAAGAGGCCATTCTTGGCTGACGACCAACACAAATTTCCATCTCCATAATGGTGAAACCGTTTCAGGCCTCATAAATCGACAACCCTCTTTGGGCAGAAAACAGAAATACCCTCCTCTTCCGGGTGCTGATCGGAGACTCATGTATGCGTGGAACACACCCAGAGAAGGAGGACACCCGAAAACCCCACTCTCTATAATGAAAGCCACAATGTATGCGATGGAAAAAAGAGAGAGTTGGGTTGGGAGGAGTCGGTAAGCCAAGAAAACGGTTACAAAGAAGGGATGAAGAGGTAATCGGAGACCGTTGGTAAAATGGTCTAAATGGATCGCCAGGGCTAGTTTGGTTCGGAATTCAGTCACAGTATCATGAGGGGAAGGTCTCACATACCTATAATTTTTGGGACAAGAAAAAGCTGCCTGGATATCCTCCACATCTGCTGCAGAAAGCATGTTTGTGGCCTGGTCGATTTCAGTATCGTGCCTTCCAGGCAATGAAGCCACACTTGCTCGTCGGATAGCAGCCATGGCTCTTGATAATGAAAGGAAAAAGAAGGTGAAAATGGTCTAAGAAGGAGAACAATGAGAAGGAATGGGCGAAAGATTCTAGGGCATCGGCTCCTCTTTTAAAAGACGAAAGATGAAGCGTCATAAGGGAAATGAAGAGGCACAGCTACCCGCTGAAAACACATTGATGACAGAGTTAATGCGCACGTTCCTGGAGTCTTGTCTTGCACAAGAACACGAATTGAGTCAGCAGCTGCATCGCACTCAGACTTCCACAATGTACTCGTTTCTTACATGGTCACATTCTCAGCCTCTTTCTCCACAAGCTCTCTTTCCGTCCGAGTCAATCTCTCCTTCAAATCAGTGGTCACACGTTCCTGGAATTCGGTTTTCACCTCCAGTATTGTCACACCCCCTCCCGGGTGCGACCGACATGTAATCCGCGGGGGTTACCTACGTGCCATGCAAGCCTAGAATGCAAGACTCGAATCATGGGAAACACTAGATCACAATCATCAGAGCTAACACTAATCACGCGGAAGAAAGTCTAGACCCACTAGGGGAAATCATCAAATCCAAAACCCACATCGGGGAAACATGCCAAGACCCACATGGAGGAAACAAAGACCAAAACCCATAAGGGGAAAACACAATCGCAAGACACAGTCTAAGTCATCAACAATTCAAAGTTCTAATGTTCTATGTCACGACTCGTATTTTAAAAACCCGGCCCATTTTTTTTTCTTTTCTTTCGAGGACCGATTTGGCCCATTAGTGAGGAGATTGGAACTTGTTGAGCGTTGGACATGGACTCAAACCCTCTTGAGCCTAATCCTTGGATCCCATTTATTCCTTTAGCCCATTTGATCTTGCCTTGATTTGGTCCATCTTAATGGATATATGGTGAGCATGAGATTGGGTCATGAGTGACCCAATTGTTTTGGCCCAACTTGGATGGGCATGTGGATGATAAGGAGCTTGGGATTGGCCCAAGACTTGACCCATTTTCTTCTTTGGCCCAATAGGCCCATGTGGGGGATTAAAAATCCCTAACACCCCTTTGACCATCCTCACTTCTTCCTCTTCTTCTTTTGACCGAGCCATCCCTTCCCCCATACCCATCTTCATTTTCTTCTTCTTCCTTCTTCATCCCATCACTTCTCTCTTCAACCCCTTCCATTGGAGGCTAGAGCAAGGAGCAAGGAACCCGGATTTTCGACCATCATCACGAGAGCTTCGAGGAGCATGGTGGAAAGCTAGGGATTTGGAACCCCAAACCCCCAAAGGTGAGATTTTTATCTCCATGAGTGTGATTGGGCATGATTCCTTGTTTGGATGTTTGTTGTGGACGGTTGAACATGCCATTGAGATGTTGTTGAAGCCTTGATTCATGCGATTTGGCGGTGGATTCATGATTCGGGGGTGATTTGGGTGTTTGTTGTGATTTTCGGATTTTGGGCTTGGGTGATTTTTGTGACATGTTAGGTACTTGTTTAGCATGTGTTTGATGCTTCATTGGACATCTGATTGACCCTAGAATCACTTAGGAATGTTGTGGATTCGTGGTTTGTGATTTAGGTGAAGTTTTATGCGGTTTCGAACTGTGCAGTTCGCGGAGTCGCCTCACGGACGTCCGTACGGAGTCCGTCGAGAGTATCACCCTTCATCTGCAGCTCCCATGGACGTCCGTACGGATGTTCGTACCCGCTGGGGAGACATCTGCAGCTTCCGCGGACGTTCGTACCTACGGGATTTCCCTTCGAGAACCTGTTTCGACCCGTTTCGATTGCCGTTCGATCCCACTTTGTCTAGGACACGTCCATGACTCTTTTGACTCTGCTAAGATCCGGACTGACTGCCTCTGGATCTACATGATGCTGCTTTATGTACAGGCTTCCCGCAGGAGAAGCAAACAATGGGGGAACCGTCACAACAAACCCCGGCAGAATGTCTTCCCCCACATCTAAAGTAGGGTTATCCCTGAGTTTGAGATGACCCAAACTGAATGCTAGACTGCGGCTGCTGACTAGAAGAACCTCCCTTCTTCCATCCTCTCTTCTTCCCCTGGCTAGGAGAAGAAAATCCCTCTCTTGGTCCCTTGGGGTTAAGACCCCTAGACAAATACAATCCTCTCTCAACCCCGGTGGCTCTCTCCACCATGTCAGCAAGTCAAAAACAACGGAGACCACAGATGGTCATCTGGAGATTAGGGTTCATACCCTGGAGAAAGAGGAACATCTGGTCCTCATTAGCGGAAACCAACTCTGGTGCAAATCGGGACAACTCAGAAAATCTCGCCTCGTAGGAGGCTACCGACATCTCCCTCTGCTGAAGACTCAGAAGCTCAGCCTTCTTTTGTGCCCTCTTCTGCGCAGAGTAGAACTTCCTCTCAAACTTTGCTAGGAAAACCTCCCATGTCAGATCCTCAGGGTGGGTCTCGAACATCCTCACTAATCCGACCTATCAGAACTCGACCGACTACCGTAGTTGGTAAGTCGCCAATGAAACTCTGTGCTCAATCGGGCATCCAATCCTCTTTAGGACCCTCTCTAATCCCATCAACCAATTGCTGGCGTCCATAGGGTCAGTGGAGCCAGCAAAGATAAGGGGTTTAGCCCCTATGAAACTGTCAAACAGTTTGCCTCTGAACTCCTCCTCAGCATGAGCCACCACTGTCGATGCAGGTGCAGGTGGTGCTCCTCTAGCATCATTTCTCGGGATAGGGTCAACCCTCTGTGGGTGTCGTACCTCATCCCTCTCAATCTCATCATCAATCTCCTCCTTCTAGCCGTCTGCATGAACCTCCGCATCATGAGCATATGCATCTGCTCTCCATGCTCTGAACTGGCGGATGATGTCCCACTCCTCGTCAGAGAGTCTCGGTCCTCGAGACCCTGTCGCCTCAGTCGCAACAGGTGTCACAGGTACTGCATTGGCTCCTGTGCCAATCGCCGGACTTCCACCGCGAGCTACAGGAGGCTGTCCCATCTGTCGGGGCATCTCCTCAGAAGATGGGGTCATACCTGCCCTCGTCCTAGTGCTCACCATTCTAGATATCCACAAGAGTAGGAAAAACAACACATGAGTGCACGAAAAACAAATACCGAAATGATAAATTGGAAAACATACCTATGAATGACAGGAGACGGTGCCTCATTCTAAGAAAATATGAAAACGAAAATCTAAAGTCCACACTCAAAGCAATCTCAAATAGAGCCAAATCGATAATGAACCGACCGGCTCTGATACCACAAACGTAACCCCCTGAATCGGGTGTTACTGGCGATAACCCGTGAGGTGACTCACGAGTCATTGAAGTCGAAGGAAAATCATGTAAAATACTAAAAATAGATCAATACCGAGCAAGAGACAACAATCATCATGCAACAAAAACTAACATACATGAAATACATAAAATTCATCCATCAGTCCCTCAACGGGGAAACATGAATCCAACATGTACATCATACACAAAACAAATCAGAGTACCACAAAGTCATAAACATCCAGAGAAGATATGAAATGTAAATCCTATGAGGCATCACCGCTCCCCGCCGCATCCCTCTATCAATCACTGATCAAGACCTGTCAAAACAGACAGGGGTAAAATCCGTCAACTAGCGATAGCTGGTGAGATAAAATATGGCAAAAGGTAGATGAATAAAACATGCAATTCATGCGTACTCAAATCATGCATCATTCTAATACATAAGTTCTCTAAAACAATCCACGGAACATGGAAATAATGGATATATAAAACAAAATGCAATATACCAATGTTTACTTTAACCCAGGGTACCCCAACAACATCTACATAACATACATCCTGGTATGGCATCACCGCGAATGTTATACATAAAAAAATACCTGCCACGTGATCAACGTCAGAGATGCCACGTGAATAAAAGTAGGGCCCGCTTCGAGCACGTGGACGCATGACGTGGGTAAACACGTGACCCGCATCCGAGGACGTGGCGACGCGTTCTGACACCTCCGACCATGCATGCATGGCCATGCATGGCCACCATGCATGGGGAGAGCCTGTCTTGCATGGAGAAGCTCACCTGGCCAAGGAGGAGCTCGGCCGGCGAGCGGTGGACGTGGCCGACGAGCAGCGGAGCACCACAGTTGGCGAGCAGCGGAGCTCGGCCGGCGAGCAGTGGTGTGCGACGAGCAGCCACCCTCGGCTGGCAGTGGAGGTGCGCGAGCAGTGGGTCTCCTCCGTGGCGGGCAGCGGCTTCGTCCAGCAGTGAGCACTTCTCCCCCATCATCGAGCAGTGAACACCGGGAGAGCCTCCTTCCACCATGCGACGAGCAGCCGATCACCTTCCATGGGCAAGCAGCTGTGAACGACGAAGGGCGAGCAGCCAAGGTTGGCGAGCAATAGCCCTCCTTCGTGGCGAGCAGTGAACTGCCTCCTCTCAGCGAGTAGTGGAGCTTCACCAATGGCAGGCAGTGGCCGCTTGCACGGCGAGCTGTGGGCTTTTCCTCAGGCGGGCAGCGAATGCGTCTTCTTTGGGCGAGCAGTGGAGCGGCATCACGAGTGAAGCCGAGCGACCAGTGATCCGTCACCTCCGCGAGCAGCGAAGCATGGCGGCGAGCAGTGGCTTCCCCCTCCGCGAGCAGCGAGCATGGTGGCCCTCCTTCATCGAACATGGTGAGTGGTGGCATAGAGCGTAAGCCATCAGCGAGCAGCCTAGGCACAAGTGAGTAGCGACCAGTGGGCCATCGGCGGGCAGCCGGGTGTCGGCGAGCGGAAGACGAGGTTGGTCGGTGACCATGCGAGGTGTTGACGGGTCTTGACTCCGGATGGGCTTGGATCGCCAACGGACCCAAGCCCGAGTGTTATTTCCCGAATCGCCCTCGAATTCTAGAATCTTCCTGAAGAATGTTCAGGGATGATATCAACATTTTACAAAGGACCATTTCCGCCTCTATAAATAGAGCCCATCGCGCTCTCATTCAGGTACGCCTATTTTCTCTGAAAAACTCTCCTGTTAAGCTCCTCAATTTCCAGCATTTGGATCAAAAACTGACTTGAGCGTCGAAGGGGTATTCCCGAGGTGAAAACCTCTGGTCCCTCTAACGTGGAAGTTTCTACGTGTGCAAGCGATCCAGAGACAGCGGACACGTCAGGCAGCGGACTCGTCAGGAAGCGGACTCGTCGGGCAGCGGACTCGTCGGGCAGCAGACTCGTCAGGCAGCGGAGTCCTGAGGCAGCTAACTCCTGCGAATACCCAGACACCGGAGGATTTCTCGGTGCAGAAGACGAGCTTAAGACACGGAAGCCGGACTCGAGGCACGCACTCGGAACGCGTCTATGTTACCCTGACCGAAAAGTGGTGATAACAATAACATTGAAGTGACATTGACAAATTATAATAAATTGTCATTGTTCATAGTCAAAAAATAGTTATAGGTTGGCAAATGTAGCATGTTGCATTGAAGATGTTCTAATCCAACTATTTAGTGGGAAAAGGATCTACGACAGTGTTTGTTACGCGGATAGGAGAGGTCAGATAGGACTAATAATCCAACCTCCTCCTTATTCGGTGTTTGGCACAAAAAATGGAATGGTGGGATAGGATTACATATCCGTCGTATGGATAATGATGCGTTTGGTTGTCTATTTTTTGTCGAATTAATAGTGAATCGGAAAAATAGTGAAGGAAAAATGGGAGATAAATAATAACACACACCCCGTGTCATTAGTTATCCACCATGTCGGATAACGAAAAATGGATGATTTTTTCGGCGAATTTTTTTTCCGACGAACTTTTTGTGATTTTTTTAGCGAATTTTTTTCTGACGAACTTTTTTACGGCGATTTTTTTTTCCGTTGAATTTTTTTCAATTCGAACTTTTTTTCCCGCCGATTTTTTTTCCGACGAACTTTCTCCGGCGAATTTTTTTTCAACAAACTTTTTGCGATCATTTTTTTCTCGACGAACTTTTTTCGACGATTTTTTTCCAGCGAATTATTTTTCGACGAACTTTTTTTCGGCGAACTTTTTTTTCGACGAACTTTTTTCCGGCGAATTTTTTTCGACGAACTTTTTCCCAACGAACTTTGCGACAAATTTTTTTTTTCGGTGAACTTTTTTCCGGCGAGATTTTTTCCGGCCAACATCTTCCCGACAAAACATTTTTTTCGTCAAATTTTTTTCAATAATTTTTTCCGAAGAAATTTTTTATCTAAAAATTATTTTTTATCCTTCACTTCTTATCCCCATCATTAATAATCCTACATTTTTATCCAACCTACTATCCCATCATTCTTTATCGTACTTTTTATCCCCCATCATTCCTTATTGTAATGGACTCGATAAATCAGAGTAGTCTCGATGGTTATCAAATCTGATTACGCGAACAAGGGGGTGGAACGGGGGCTCAACCGGAGTAGTCTCAACGGAGGTGTGTGGAGATGGTGATGGGAGTGAAGTTCCGGAGCTAGTCTCGACGGAGGATGTTACTGCTATGGCTACTGCTACTGCTATGGAAGATAGGAAGGAGATAACTATGAGAAATTAGGTTTTCAATTCATTCATGTGTATCCTGCCGATTACAACTTTGAGCCTTTATATAGGTTATGAATTTACGTAATAAAAGAAATTACATTATTTTTTGATTACACACGTGTCAAGGGGACCAACAAATATTATTCTGGCAGGTGGTACGGCCTCTGACAATCTCTCTCCAATCAGGCGCCGCAACTGCTTTTGTCTTCCTCCACATGGTAGTGATCAGGGCGGCAAGGGTTGGGTAAGTCATAGCGTCAGGATGAGTCGAGGCGACAAGGTCTTGATAGGTTGGGGCGACAGGGTCTTGATAAGCCGGGGCGACAGGACTCAGGGCGGTAAGAAGTAGTCGTGGCGGCAAGTAGTACTCGTGGCGTCAAATATGAATGGCCAGCAAGCAGGGCGTTGGTAGCCAAATATAGCTGTGGCGTCACCTTCGCTTATCTTTTAAGATTTATTGCCAATGGAGAAGGTGAATGCATATATGGACGTCCTCCCAAGGATGCAAGGAGATGAATGATGTGCCCATATTCCCCATATCGATCTTATCTTGCTCGGAATAAACACCCGTCGCCATGGCTATTCTGCCAGTCCAGGCGCCACCTAGCCATCTTCTCATGGCATCAGTATCCTCTATCTTAACAATGAAGTTATATCAGCTCCTCAAATTTGACATGGAGGACCAGGGGAATATGGGAATAGTCAAGGAATAGGAAGGCGACGAATAATCATCATAGATTGGCAGATACATGCAGCCGTCGCCATGGAGCCTTCTCCCTTCCAAGGGTGTCGCTACGAAGTAGTCGCCCTGGCTAGCAGGTCTTAAGGAGGTCCATGACACTTATCCTACATTTTTTAATCCGCAAAACAAACACCCCCTATTTGAATTAATAATCCGATGATAAAAACTTGTATCCAAACATTGAATAAGAGGGCATCCCGGATTATTAGTCTAATCCGGGATGTCTTGTTTACAAAACAAATTACATGACCTTAGGTCTTTTCTGCTTAATCATGATTTCTATGCCTGTGACTGACATTTTCCGGGCATCTTCGCAATTTCCAGTGCAAATATTATATATATTCCAATTATATTAAATGCATTGCCATATTGCAATATTTTCCACTTGAGTATATTATGGGTGTAAAAAAATTCCGATGGTTTGGTTCTTTAGAGCATCTTCAATGATCGGGTGTTATTTGAGGTATTAAATTTATAATTTGATCAATGAATAGTATAATTTTGAGGTGCTAAAACTATAATTTGGTAATGTTGTTTTAATTGTGCGAATGATATAATTTAGCATCCGTTTTAAAATTTTTTTAAAAATATATCAATATTAGACTTATTTTTATACTTTTCAAAAAAAAAATAATAATAATTTTGACCATAATTTTATATAGGTTAAAAAAAATATAGACTCCCTTCCCCCTCCTCTCCTTCTCTCTCCCCTTTTCCGATTTGAGGTGGCAAAAAATTTGTCAAATATGACAACACATATAGCAATGTCTAAATTTGTCTATATGTTTAGCATCTTGTTGGAGGAAGAGTGCTAAATTTTTGCTATTTTATAGATATAGCTCCATGGATAGTATCTCATTGAAGATGCACTTGGTTAATTGCTCGGTTTTATATCCTATTTGTCAGACTCGTTCATCTTTATGTTGAATCCAGATTAAGAGGTTAGAATTCGGCGTAAATTAACTTTGATTTTTGAAAACGTAATCTTTAATATATATACTATACGAGACCGCTATATGGAGGCTTTGTTATACCTCTATTTGGAGGTCCTATTATACCCCAAAGCTTGAATACAAATTGGACGCAGTCATGTTTAATATGAGACGTAATATCTCTAATACATTTGCAGACATGAGACCAAATGTTATATATATGTGTTTGTTTTCCAAATCGGAGTTTAGGATTTTTTTCCTTCTCTTTTGGCTATAAATATATATAGTCTTGCCCCTTCGTATTTTTTCATAAAAGTAATATATAAATGCGTAACTTTTATTTTGTTCTTTTATTCATAGTGAATAAGAGTTTACACTTTTGGTCCTGTGATTTTAGTTTAAGCTTTTCAATATGTTCTTATGACGTTAACGATTTTCATTATGCGCGCGTTTGGTGTTAGGACAACTTTAACTCCTCTTCTATTCATGGTTCGTGGAGTTCTTAGAGTGTTTTGTGGCATTTGGCCTTGGTTTCTGGTGTTTTTTTATTGTGTGGACAGTGGCAAGCACGACCTAACTGGAGTGCCCGTGCCCAGTGGCAAGACTGTGCTTCGTGCAGGCTTGTGACACGGCTCATTCTGGGCACGCTCGTTATTTTGAGTGTATAACCAGTTTTAGATTATTTTGACGTGTATCTTTTGAGAACCCTCTTTTATGTGCCTCCATTTAACGAAGAGTGCTTTAGAGATTGACATCAGAGACATCTAGAGACACGGTTGAGATCCAGGAGAGAGTGTTGGGGGATGTTCGAAGCGGTTCTTGGCTTCGGTTTGGTTCTCCTCCTTTTGGTTAGGTGTTGATATTCTAAGTTTTTTATGTGAAACAAATATAAAATATGACATATATGTGGTGATAGTATGTGACCTACATTTATGCATCAAAACTATGCATGAAATCAAATGAATAATTGGACAACAAGCTAGGAGAAGCAAGTCAAGAACCATAGCCTTGTGTGAATCTCATGAGCTGAGATTAAAATCAGAAACAGTTGGAATGAAGCCTTACGTTGAGATAAAATAAAATAAGTATTTTCTATTAATTCAGAGTTTTTAGAAAACACTTATTTTATTTCAAGGAAAAAGATTATTGGTAAAAAACATGATTCCTATTTTTAGATATCATTTAGAGATTTTATGGAAATAAAATAAAAGAAATCAATTCCTTTAGTTTTTATCCTTATCTTTCCACGGCAAACAACGTGAAGATTTAATCAGAAGTAGAGGTGACAATCAAGTCCGTCGGGCAGCTTCGGATTGTCATCGGATTGGATTTTCGGTTTTCGAATTATGAACGGATTGTAATTATCGGGTTATTTTCGGTTCGGTTTAACTACGGATCGGGTTTGGATCATTTCGGTTTCGGGTTAGTTTCGGTTCGGTTTTTTGTGTTGCGGTTATTTAGATTTTCGGATTATTCGGGTGCGGGTAGTGTCAGTT
>JAOWBR010113784.1:0-14213 GCA_028571145.1 Dionaea muscipula
CGAAAGGAGACGAAGAGACGCGGCAGATTGCAGACCCAGGCCAAAAGGATCGATTCTTTCCTCCTACTGTTACAGCTGTTTTTGTCTTGCTGCCATCGACACTTCAAGGAAGAAAAAGATCACCACCTAGTCACGTTCTCGTGTCTTGCAGTACTTGTGAAACTCCAAGACAGTGCGCTATCCTACCCTGGGAGAACCTGCGCTATCTAACAACCCGTGCACGAACCAAGATGGTGGGCGGCGTAAAGGTTCTTAAGGGTACAGCGTATCCCGCTGGCTTTAGCTATGTTTTTGTTTGTTTTCTTGTTTGTTGCCTGTGCAGGTTCATATGTGGTGTTCCTCATTGCCATTCGATCGGTTCTTCATTCTGCCTTCATAGAAGAACCGATTCTTCAACACTGCTCCTGGGCTCGCAGGGACAGGTTATGTTCTGTTCTGCCTTCAGACAATAACCGATTCTTCTGACCTCTGGTTTATCCTTTTAAGACTGTTCATGTATCCAATTTGATCAAGTTATTTACCATATGTTCTTTGCATGTGATTGTCTATGTATTCTGCTCTAGGATGATTTAGTATCCCTATTCCACCCTATAAATACAACAGTGGTGTGGTTGGAACTTGGAAGAATTGCTATAGAGTCAGGAGAAGAAAGCCATAATCCCACTCCATGTCTCTCTCCATCATCATGGCATCATGATAAGAGTAAGTACACTGTCTACAAAGCATTCTGAATCAACTCAAAGGCCTTTTTTTCTTTATTTTTTCTTTGTGATAAACCAACTCAACAGTCTATTTACTTGACCCAAAAGTAGAACAAAAACTGGTGGCTCACAAAACATAAGTTGGCTTATGACCAAACATGCAATAATTAATATTATTTGCATAACCGATTGCAATTCTGAAACTAGAAACCACAATAACGGGTAACAGCAAACCAACAAAGGCATCATTCTTGCTTTCTTTCACTAAAAACTAGCTTGAATCACTACTCGCCTGCGAAATGCAATATTGACTAGATCAACAATTCCATTCACCACACATTTTTTTTTTCAGGAAAAGTAACGGATCTGGATCCTCTCCATTATTTTCAAATAAATTCAACTGTGCTCGTTGGATTGAGAAATGAAGATGCGATCTAATCCTTCTGCAAGAAGAGTTGACATTATACTACACTACACACAGTAGTATCACATCAAAACAAGAACCCAAAACAAAAAAATTTAGAGAAAAAAAAATTAACAATGAGAAAAGTTGAGACCTGGAGGGTACGGGTGGCGAATTCGACGCCGATGGTGGACTTGGACTCCAAGCAGAACTCATTGCGGGTGAATCGGGAGAGGAGGTTCGATTTTCCGACCCCTGAATCCCCGATCAGTACCACTTTGAACAGGTAATCGTATTCCTCCTCCGCTTTCCTCGACATGATTCGAATTGGAATCCGAATCAACCTCCTCTACCGCCGAATCTACCTCCTCTTCCTCTTCCTCTATACAAAGGGTGAAACGTCCTCTTATTATTTTATTCAATTTTTATTTTTTTTTAATTATAATAAATGATTATTCAAATAAATATTTATAATAAAATAATATTTAAATAGAATAGAGAAAAAATAAAAAGTATTATTGGAATAAATTGTTGAAATAGAGATTCCCTAAAATAGAAAAAGTATATTTTAGCCAAATTTTAAGGGTAAAATAGAAAGTATTGCTGGAGATGCTCTAACTACTGCAAACTAACAGCCTTGTTGGCTCTAAAAAGTAATTTAAATCTCTCCTCCATTTCTTACCGGATTTTCAAACATAGACCTAAACGCAATATTATCTTTAATTAAATACAGTATATTTTTTTTTAAATTATCAAAAATGGCCTTCATTTTTTAAAAAATAAATAATATTCTCAAAATATCCTAAATATTTTCAAAATATCTCGGATTCAGTACTTTTTGAAGATGCTGAAGAGTCATTATTATCACTAGTTTACGAGGAAGGAGTTCGGAATAAACTCATTGGGTGATATATTCTTTAATTACACACCCAACGGTTACGGAACTGCTGCACTTATTTGGTTTTGTTTTGGTGATAGATACCACATATAAGATAAATCGGTTCGATTTGCCGTTATTAGAGGTTGTTGGAGTCGCACCGACAGGTTAGAATTTTCACGTGGCTTTCGCATTCATCAAGAATGAGAAGAAATAATATTTTCTATAAGCATTGGACAAAGTGAAGACACTCTTTAAAAATCATGCAGCGCCGGGAGTGATCGTCATTGACAGAGATCAGACATTGATGAATGCAGTGCAGGAAGTCATCCCAGACTATTCACATCTCCTGTCACACTCTACTCCGGATGGACTGACGTACGACCCGTGGATCTTCTTCCACGGACCGCATAAGCCTAACCCCATATCAAGCATGCGGCATTAACCTCAATGAGTGGAAAAACAAAACATCTCAACAAATAAAATAAATCTCTCCCAAAGTCTAAACCATCACATCAAACAAAAGGCCAAACTTCCAACAGAAGAACCAAATGGCAAAAGTGTCACAAACCAACAAAGTGTGGAAGACGAGTCATACGACCCACCAAATAACTAGTGAACTGAAAGGTCAACCATCAAGGTGGCAACTGAAGTACCAAAAGTAAGACATAACCCAAAATCAATTCTAAGAGGCCGTGAGTTTGTCTCCCTGCCACATCCTCCTAGCAAGATACCTATCCTGCACAACGTTCAATCGGGGGTATGTTGGGCTATTGTGTGGATTGCCCAAATTGTGAAGTTCACGTTATTAGGAAGGCTTGGACCATATTGGTCCAATGCAACCTCAGTCGTAGATCTCACTTTTGGTGCTCTCCCTCAATCCTAACTATCCACTTATTGATTCACATGAGTCTCTCATCTTTGCCCTACTTCTACCCTAGTTAGCCAACCTTGGTTAGCTAACTCTTCTCGGTCTTCTAAATCTGATTATATTAGATTTGTTTGGCTCTTCACTTCACAGTCACAATCACATCTTCGCTCTCTCTCTCTGGCTCTCGTTCTTTTTGGGCGATTTCCAGATCTCTCTTCTCCTCTCAAGATCTTGAAGATCTCTTCTTGTTCTCGGTTTCCATGGCCAGTGCTCCTTACTGGTGACCTCTTGTGCACGATTCTGGTGGTGGCTCTATGGTGGTTGTTCCATGGTGATTCCAGCCTTCTGAGGTTGCGATTACCTTGGGTTTGATCCTCGCCAGTGCTCGTGTGGTTTGTGTGTTCTGTGAAGGTGATTTTGTGACCGATTGAGGAGATGGAGAAGTCGATCCGATGATTGTGAGTTCGATTGTCCAACCTGTGCCCTCTCTTTGCTATAATCCTTCCTCTCTTAGTTAGATCTAGAGATTATATCACTGTGTTGGTGTTTGTTAAGTGTAATAATTTTTAATCAACTGATTTCATGTATAGTTGTGATGTACATGATGATTGATGTTGCGTACTCTTAATTTTCAGACTTAATAAAATTTTTATTACTGTTTTGACTTCAAGAAAATTGTAAATCACATGGCTATTACTCTCGAACTCCCAACAGTGGTATCAGAGCATGTTCTTGAGTGTCTCCTTATGATTTCTCGTTTCTTGATGCTTGTTTGAAGTTGATCTTGCATATACTTGACCTGAAATCACTTGTGACATTTTTCTTTTGTATGTGGTTAAGTTGTCTACATCTTTTGTTGACTAGTGTGACTTGGACTGTGATTTGTTGGATCTACCATTATTCTTGGTAGTAGCCATGTGTGCTACTTAAATTCAGTTACCTGTTGTAGCCGATTTCTCCACTCTGCTGTTGTGCGCTGTACTGGTTATCCATCATAACCAGTTTGTGGTGATCTTTGAGTAAGATTGTCATTGTGCTTGTGTGTGATTTTATCCTGTGATTCTCTTTTTGTACATCCTGCCATGAGTAAAGATAGGATTGTCTCCTCTTTGGGGACTGGAATTTTATGTTTGATTGAAAATTCTGACTTTGGAACATGGAAAAGAGTGATGCGTGCTCTTTTGACTCGTGAAAGATTGTTAATAGCTCAAGAAAAAAATGCTAAAAAATGGTCAGAAGAACAATTAAAATTGGCTAAAAATATTCAAGATGATGCATATAGTTTAATAATTTTGAATCGGTCTAACTCAGTGCTTAGGAAGGTGGATGATTGTGAAACTATTACAACCTTGTGGGATAAACTTGAAACTCTCTATGCTAAACAGTCTGCTCCCAGCCTTGCATATTTGAAAGGCACTCTTTTCTCCTCGAAAATGGATTCCAGTAAATCGTTGGATGAAAATTTGGATGAATTTATTAAATTGACCTTGATCCTTAAGGGAACTGACCAGGCCATTGATGACACGAGTCAGGCCATGATCTTATTGCAATCACTTTCTGATGAATATTTTGTTGCTAAAAATTCTTTGAAATATTCTGGAATAACACCTACTATGGAATTAGTGATTGCTGGTTTGAAGGCTAGAGAATTAGAAATAAACATTGACAAAAGAAAAGGATCCAGTTCTGATATGCTGTTTGTGAAGGGAAAACAATCTGAAAAAAATTTCTCTAAAGAAAAATATGTGGATGTTAAAAAGAAAAGAGATGGAATAAAATGTTTTTATTGTGGCAAAGTTGGTCATGTTCAAAAGAATTGTTTTGCTTTGATGAAGAACTTGAAAGAACAGAATTCAAACACTCCTCCTGCAAATGTAAATGCCAGTGTTATTTTCAGCTTCTCTGAGGTTCTGAATATTGCTGAACGTGCCGATATAAATGAATGGGTCCTTGACCGTGGCCGTTGTTTTCATATGTGTCCCAACAGACACTGATTTGTAGATTTCATTGAAATGCATAATAGTTCTATTTTTGTGGGAAATCATAATAGTTCTGTTTTTGTGGGAAATAATAATAAATGCATGATTTATGGCATTGGCAATATTCCCTTGAAATTAAGTGATGGTTCAACTGTTTTGCTAACTAAAGTGAGATTTATTCCTGAAATAAAAAGGAACTTAATATCACTTAGTATGTTTGATGAAGTTGGATGTTCATATTCTGCTAAAAATGGATGTATGAGTGTTTTCAAGAATTCTAAACTTGTTTTAAGTGGAATTAAGAAACATGGTTTATATATTTTGAATGGATGTTATTCTTCTGTTAAACTTGTTTCTAATCTTGCTGATTTCATTCAAGATACTTATGTATCTGATTCTGCTGTTTTAAATCTTGATGATATGAGTCCAACTCTTCATGAATCTAATCCTGCTGCTACTGCTATTTTAAATCCATATATCAGTGATTATGATTTTGTTATTAATCAATGGGTTTCTGAAATCAATCAAACTGATATTGCTGGACCTGTGATTTTTGAATCTGCTCATGCCTGCTCTGATTCTGAAACTGCTCCTATGTACTTTGCTTCTAATTCTGAATCTGATTGTGATTCTGAGTGTTTATATTCTGCCTTTGGATTTGAAATATCTAAGTCTTTTTATGAATTCTTAAAGGATTTGACACCTTTAATTGAGGTGGAGCATGCAACCTCTTTGGCAAAGGAGGGCAGCTATGCAACCTCTCAATTTGAAGAGGATGGCAGTGTTGCAACCTATCCAAATGAGGAAGGTAACTCTCTCAGTAAGATGTGTATTGAAAAGGGTGAGACTTTGAAATTCTTTGGTAATGAAATTAACATTGTTGCATACCAATGTGTTAGAGATAAGATTAGAATTGTCTCTAAAATTGATTTAAAATACGTTTGCACATATCTGATGGTTTATGCCTTTCTTGTTGCATGTATTGCTGGTTTTATTTGTGGTCATAGGTCTGAATATACTATCCATACAGTGTTAATATGTTGCACAGTAATTTGTAAATTGAGCATAAATAAAGACATGAATTCACTAATAACTTGTAAAATCTGGGATTCTGTTTTAAAACCAACAAGAGAAAAAATCAGTGACTTCAATTGGTTTTACAAGATAAAAGGAGGTCAAAGATGAATCTGTTTTTATTTTTATGATACTTGCATATTGCTGAATATTGTTGTATTATCCTTCTTATGTCTGTACTGCCTTGTGATGAATCTTCATTTGTTAGATAATTTAAGTGCACTTTCTATTGGATTATCTTTCTTTGAATAAGATTGATGCACTTGATCTTAGTATTTTTTACAGGTACTACCATGAAAATGGATTCATCCCTAATTTCTTAGGCTTGACATAGCTGGCTATAACAACTATACTGTATATTTATGTATAGTTATGGTAAGTATGAAGGGGGCGATGATGACGGACAAATCTCACATAAGATCAACTTCCAATGACAGTATATTTTTTTGAGGATGGAGAGTTTGCTGGCAGAACTTGAGTATGTGAACTTCAAGGTGGAGTATGTTGGGTTTTTTGAATGGGTTGCTCTTTGATGAAGTCCACATATACTAATGGAAGGTATAAGGGCCAAATTCTTTTTGGTCCCATTGCAACCATAGTTGTGGATTAAATCAATGAGTCCCTCAAATCTGTAACCGCCACTTGACTCTTCATATTTTCTCTTGATTTGCCCTACTCTAACCATGGTTAGCCAACCAAGGTTTCTTAACCTCTATTGATATTTGTGTAATCTGATAAAATCAAGTGGCCTGATTCACTCCTCTTTAGGTCACATTAACTCGGCTCCCTCTCTCTCTTTGGTTCTCGTCTTCTTCCTTGGCGATTTTCAGATCTACTTCTCCTCTTCCTTCAAAATTCATGGAGAGCTCCCTGGTTCTTGGTTCTCTGGCCGGTGATCCATGTTGGTGATCTCTTAGTGGTTCATGTGCCTGGTGGTGGATCTGTTGGTGGTTGTCCGTGGTGTACTAGTCTACTCGGGTCGCGATTTTCTTAAGCTTTCATCTTCACCAGTGCTTGTGTGTTCTTTGGAGGTGTTCTTGTGACCATTAGAGTAAAGAGAGGAAGATCCAATGATTGTGAGTATATTGTCTAACCTGAGCCCACAAACGGTATAACCCTAACAACTCTTTGTAGATCTAGTGATTTGATTTTTTGGGCTGTTGTTTTGGTATACAATCTTGTATTGGTTGTATAATGAGTTTTCTGAGATGCTGTCTTTGTACCCTGGACTCGCCTGATTTAAGCTCGTGCATGATGAATGATTCTGTCTGTCATGTTGTATGATGCTGAGTTTTCTGATTTGAATAAAATTTCCACTGCTTCGTTTGTTTAAGAAGTTTGTATTTGTAAATCACTTGGATAATACTCTTAACTCCCAACAAATAGCTTAGGGTTGATGACTTGACGAGGAGTAACAACTTCTTGGTGATCTATTATTGATTTCAATAAAGTCATTTTTCATCATATAAACAAATCAAACAGTAAAAATTTTTTTAAGTGTGTTGGGACAACACGGTCCGGCACGACTTGAACCGGGCTTGGGCCGTGGGCCGGGCTGGACTGCCATTCCTAGGAATCCGGACACGACACGATCACACGAGCACGGCTTCTTATGGGCACGGCACGGGCACAATTTAAGCATTTACGACTCTCAAACACGAGCACGACACGATTGCCATCACTGCCTCATAGCCTGGGCATTGGAGTACACACCCTACTTTTCTAAAATAACAAAATCATGGAGTGGATGCCCTATGCATCTAGTTAGAAACTAAAAGCTGAAATAATATTTTAGCAAAGGAAACACTATTATAAACTCGAATCTATATCAAGATATATGGATATCATCATCATCATTTTTACAATCACTTTCCACTAATTGAGTCTGTACTACATATCAGAAAGCAGAGGCGTAATTATTAAAGGATCAAGGGGCAAGTGCCCCCTCTAAAATTTTGTAAAAAATTTAATACACTTCAGAAAAAAGGGGGGGGCATGTGGTCAACTCGGAGGCTTATGAGGCACAAGAATCAACTTGTCATTGTCATAAAATTATTGTTCTGAGTATGAATAAGAGATTCATAATTTAATGGAAAGGGATGTGTAAAACTTTAATGATTACAAATTTTTATCACTGACAGGAAATTTATAATGCCTTTTGATGGAATGAATAGTTTTAATGTTGAATATAAAATTTTTGATCTTGCTAAAAATATGTTGGAAAGTGAAAGAGACCATTTACCCACTAGTATAGTTGTTGGCTTTCTTTTTTTTGGTTGAATACTTGAAATATGAAAATATTTATATTTAATAGTTTGAATTAATTAGTTTTTAATTGATTATTATTATGTAAATTTTTCTAATGTTATACACAACAATGTCCCTCTAAGTCATATTTCTAACTATATCACCCGAAAGATACGTGCACGCATGATTGGACAAATATATATAGTGTACTGACTATCGATTATCTAAATAACGCACGCCAGATGTTTATTAACATGGTTGATTTTAAATCAGAAATTTTCGTGGTCTTGTACGATTTTTATATAAGATGGAGGATACAATAGAAAACGTTTTAAACAAATAGTCAACCAGCTGTGTTAATTGTAATGGTTTGGTAGTGCAAAGGTCACTTTCCATTCCCTTCCTTTCCTTGTAGTTCCCTTCACTATCATGACATTATACCATCTAGGCATCTAGCAGCTCCCCTCACCCCACTTCACCCTCTTTCTCATTTCCACATACTTCATAACCACAACATTGCACCGCCCAATCCAATCCAAACGCTTTAATCATATATATATATATATATATATACTACCACAATAACTATTAATGTAAAGCCACAGTTTCATTCTCTTCTCTCAAGGAATTAATTACCAGTAGAGTAGTTTTGAGTGTTGAATGATCATCGATATTCATCACCATGGGAATCTTCTCCTCCTGCAGCTGCTTAAGAAGATCCCATGTTGCTGTTGAATTCGATGACGATAGGGATCGCGATGATCACCATGAGAGTCCGAAGAAAGGAATGCTGCTTCAGGTCATGGCCGATGGGGGGGGCAAGCTGGATGGTGTTGGGACATCAGCGGTGAGGAGATACCGGTGGGAGGAGATCGAGACCATGACCGGAAACTTTTCTCAGGTGATTGGAGTTGGAGGTTTCAGCACCGTTTATCTCGGTCACTTGCCGGAGTCTGATCGTGAGATGGCTGCTGTCAAGGTTTACAAGAGCAGTGAGCGCCTCAATCAAGTCTTCAAGACTGAGTTGGATATCTCACGCCAAATGAATCATCCCTCCATTGTCAAGCTCTTGGGATACTGCGACCACACAGGTATATCATCTAATCTTTCTCTTATGCTGATGTTTGCTTTCGGGCTTGGCTGTTGATGGAACCAATACCAACCTGGCCTGTTTAATTGTCAACCTTGGGGTAGAAAATCCATAAAATATATTTAACACGCTCCCTCCATCACGCAAATGTACTCTTTTAAGTATCATGAAGTATATATAGACTGTACACCGACTCTCCTCATATGATACCAAGTGCTCATATGACTTGAGTCAGATGAGGAATTAGGATTCTGATGAATAAAAATGGTAATACTTGTGTATTAATTAATTGCAGAAGAAGGTGTGCTGGTGTTTGAGTACATCTGCAACGGAACGTTGCAAGAGAAACTACACGGAAAGAACCACAAAGAGACTGCCCTTCCGTGGGAATCTCGAATGGCAATCGCTTTCCAGCTCGCTCAAGCACTCGAGTACATCCATGAAAGGTGCAGCGTCCAAATCGTCCATGGGGATGTCAAATCTTCCAACCTACTTCTTGACTCGCGGCTCAACTGCAAGCTCTGTGATTTCGGGTCTGCCAAAATGGGATTCTCGTCATTTTTAAGGCCATCGCTGAATCTGATGGGATCACCAGGGTATATTGATCCACACTATCTAATGACCGGGATCGCCTCCAAGAAGAACGACATCTACAGCTTTGGCATTATAATGCTAGAACTAATCACTGGCCTCGAGGCTTTCTCCTCCGAGAAGCAGAGAATGCTGGCTTCAATGGTACAAAGGGATAACAATTTGGACATAGAAATGGTGGTGTCAATGACCGACAGGCGAATAATCACTGGAGATATTGACATGGAGGAAGCAGCTTCCATGGCTTCTCTTGCAGCAATTTGCCTTCACAGTTTACCCAGTCTCAGGCCATCTGCTACAGATGTCCGCCGGCTCATGAACGAGAAGATCTCTTCCCTCTCACTTCCTTTAACCTCTGAGAAATCAAGGTCATTGGATTTTGATGTCCTGTATTAATTAATACCTGCAACCTGTTCATATATCAAGACAGCAATTTCAAAGAACAAATTTTATAGGTGGAATCCTATCGAATTATTATATCACCATAAGTAAAGAAAAATGGATCATATGCATGGCAGATGAACATCACGAGATTCTAAATATTAAGCCTTGTTGATTTCGAGAAATACTTCAGCGGGGATCCAAAACAGGACTAAATCTCAGGTTAGAAGCAAGTTACAACTACAACTACCATACAAAATATGAATTACAATATTACAATACAAGAGCAAGCAACGCATGAAAAACCACTACGCATACGACGACGACGACAACATGGCCACTTCCCACTGGGTGAGGATATATGCACACAAGATCCGGCAATTAGAGCATACCTGCCACATGTGATGATCCATCTGTATAATCTTGAGAACCATATAGAAGACTTGGGCATGATGCCATTGTAGCGTGCACCCTTTAATCCTTTTTCATGATGCTAGACTTGGAACTATTTGGCATTTTGCTATTCCACCAAAGATGTGTTTTCATGGGCATTAGTGGGCTCAAGATCAGGGAGACCTGAACTGATGGAAAACCTCATCCATCTCTTCTTCTCTGCATACTTTAGAGCGGGCTGCAGGACAAGTCCAATGGCCACTGCTGTGAGGCTCACGAGCAGGACTTTGACAGAGGAAAGAGCAAGGATGATGCCGATCAAAATGGTTGGAGGAATGCACATCAAAATTGCACCAGCTGTCCCCAAGGGAATCTTGAAGGGACGGGATGCATAAGGCTGTTTAATCCTTAACCTTATGAAGGCAATGAATTCCAAAATCATCCCAAAGCAGTACAAGAAATTTTCTGCGGCTACTATCTCATCAAAACTTAACCAAGAAAGCAGCAGGACACCAGAAGCTGAAAACAAAATCCCAATCAAAGGAGTCCCGTGGCGAGACCTCTGGGCAAAAATTTCAGGGAGCATCCCTCTTTCTGCCATTCCCAGAAGCTGAAATGAATCGCCGCTCATTTCAGCCAAAAACATCCCGATGTTGGCCATGGCAGCAGCACCTTGGATCCACCAACTCAACCATACTCCACCAATTATTTTCCCAACATCGGCCAAATAGCCGTCGGTCCAGAGTTTCTTGTTGAGTTGAATAGCTCCAACACCTGCTAAGAGAGTAAAAAAGTATGCACAGACAATCAAGATCAAGGCATAAAGCAGAGCTTTTGGAAGAGTCTTCCTTGGGTTGTGCACCTCTCCAGCCAGGGTACTGATTGAATCCCAATAGTTTAGATTCCAAAAGAGGGTATTCAAGTACAAACTCCAGTCCACTGTCTTCAGATCTGTCACTAACCACCTTGAAGGCTTCATCCTTGGAATAGCAATCAGGAACATGACTGCAAAAGGAAGAATGGAAACCACACCAAACAGGATTGCAGCCCATCCCACAATGCTCAAGCCCCTATAGTTCGTGTAAGTGAGGGCAACGGTCAGAACAAGGATGGCGATAACCCTCGGGTAACCATGGCTCACAAGTGGGACTGCTGATTTCAAGTAGTCCAGAAAAAGAACTGGGTAGAGAGCATTATCAATCACCCCACTGATCCATTTCATCCAACCTTGCTGGAAACCCAAATAGGGGCCTAAAGCAGAAGAAACCCAAACCACATAGCCACCATTTTCAGGAAACATAGTCCCCATTTCTGCAGTGATCAATGCCTCAGGGATGCTCCAAATGAATGGGAATACCAAGAACCCGACGAGGGCTAGTAACGGACCAGCTGCCCCAACAGTGTCCTCGATACCGAATGGACCTCCTGATACCTCATAGAAGATGAGGAAAACAAGGGGTAACAAGGAGACCTTTCTAAATTTCTGAGTCATGGGTGATGATAGTGGTTCCTCAATGTCTACATTCTCCGCACCATTGCATTCACCCATCTCAGCCGAAGCTTGCCTGCTACCTGTACGCCTCAGTCTCTGCATTGATAAGCCTCTACCAAAATGGGCATTTAAAAGACAAACTAAAGCAAATAATCTCCTGCTTTTACAAATGATGCAAATAACTCTATTCAGAGACCTAAATAGAGTTATTTGCATGGCTTGGTGTCAACTTATCTTCAATCAAATAACTCAATTTGGCAGTAATACACTGGTACAAAGCACACAACGGTGCGCACTTTAAACTGCAGATTGTACAGCAAGAAGTAAAAACAAAACCCAGGAAATTCCAAGCATAAAAGCTTCAAGTTTTGCATTCGTATCACACCAGAATTTAACTACATACTAAGGGGAAAAACAAACAATTTCTCAACCGGAAAACTGGGAAACAAAACAAACAACTACAGCAACAACAACATGAAACCTAGCATTCATGGGCAAAAATCACCGGAATGAAATTGAATTCAACCAAAATGGGTATGAACAGGAGGCGTGAACACCAAAGAAAAAAAATTGAAAAAAAAAAAAAAACCAAAATTCGAATTCGTGCAAGGAGCTTATTGATTAGACGAACATTTTGTATATTTATTATTATATGTTCAATTCGAAGTTCTTAACTGCAACTTTTTTCAAATCTATATTATTATATTGTGTATTTGTATTACTAGTTGTTGTCACCGGAATCCGCCGGGCTCGGTGTTCGAGGTGGATAATGAATGTGTGGGGATTCCCTGGGGGGCAAGCCTCACCCCAAGGAAGTAGAGTCGCCGGAAGTGATGAAATAAAGACAAAGCAGAACAGCAGTAAATGATAGCAGTAAATGCACAATAATACGGAGAGGAAATGTAAATGAAGAAGTAAATTGCAGAACTGGAAAACATAAATAACAACAGGGTTTTTGATTGATTGGGTCGTCGAACCTTTTACAAATGCTCGTGCGAAGGTATTTATAAGCTATACTAGGGGCGGTTACATAACAGTTACAGAGGTTGCTACAGGCAGAAAATGTGGCTGACGTGGCTTACCACGATCTTGGTCGTGCGTCATTTACTCAGTCCAAGCTTATCTAACTGTTCAACTGACGTAGTGCAGTTCGATCGACGAGCCGCAATTGTTGGAGTCGTGAGGAAACCGCCAACCACCTTGCAGCAGACATTGCACGCCGCGTCAGATGTTCCGCGTTCCGCGCCCCTACTTGGCACCGTACCGTTCAACCTGCCTCATCAGGAACATCCACCATGACCTCCACGCGCTTAAGAACGTCCAAACGCCACAATTTGACTAAGAACGCCAAGGCGAATCGTCCATGACTAAACCAGCGTAGAGCGCAGGACGTCCTTGGGCCTTTCCCCACAAGACGCCTGTCTCTGTGCGTAGTTCAAAGGCCGGCACAATAAATGCCATTTATCACCCATAAATACCTTTGACATATGGAACATCTCGTCATTAAGACGACCCGTCCACCTCCTAAGTGGGAAAAATCGACCCATCAACAGATGCATTGACGAATGAATAGTCCCTCGTCTCTATTGTCGTGGCACTGTTGATTCATCTAAATCTTTAGTTTTAATAGCTAGCCTGATACAACTTTCGTTTTAATAGCTAGCCTGATACATCTAAATTGAGAAGGTTTTCAACTTTCGTTGGCTATAATAGCTAAAAGTGGAATATAAAGAGCCAGGTATGGATATTCTCACAAAAGTAAAAGACAACCCACCAACACAATCCCGTTCATCCCCATCTTTATGAGATTTTTTTTGATGATTACTGATTAATAATATAAAGGAGAAAGATTTTAAATTTGGTGACAAACAAAAGACAAGTTCTCTCTAATATAAATATCATATCATCATTAAGAGGTTGGGATATGGTAGGGTAGGATAGGATCTGGTAGGGTGGGGTGAGGTAGGTTGGGTGGGGGGATTACTAATTAGAGATGAAGTTTTATTTGTAGTATTTTTATTATTTTCTCCGTGGTGTACGGGTTACTCTAATTTGATCAGATATTTAAATCATGGATCTTTTTAGATTATAACAATATATTAAGAAAATTCAAA
>JAOWBR010113895.1:0-14212 GCA_028571145.1 Dionaea muscipula
CGTAAAAACCGTAAACACTATTCACGAAAGTACTATTCACCGAAAAATGAAATTTTCTCAACATGCTAAATCAATCATAATGACCATAAATAAACATAAAAATGACCATAAAATTCGGGGTATAACAGTACGAGCACTTCTCTCCTTCGAAAACCCCCTCGACCTGCAGAGCGAAGAAAGGCGATTGACGACTGCTGGAGAGGAGGCCGACCACTTGGAGACGAAGACCGACGTTCAATCCTCGAAGACCCATAAGAATCTGTCGCCGTAGAAGATTCGTAGTTTATCCATTGCGGCCGATCTTCACGTAGACGACAGATTTTGATCCAAGAGGAAGGTGGAGGGTGACAATCCATTACAACAATCGGTTCGGTGATTCCATTGGCTCGTTTACCTTGTTTAATTTAGGTTTTTATGATTTGCGAGTTTTGTTTGTAACATTCTTGTGATCGAATCTGCTAAGTAAGGATTTGTGACAGCATGATTTATGTCTTTGGATTTATATGCTACTTGTCTGCGTTTGATTGAAGATTAACAACCTTCTTTCGAGCTTAGATTAAATTAGGTCCTTTGGTGGAATCAAAAAACCTCTCCTAAATCATGCCTGTGATTTAGTTTGATTAGGGTTTATTAAAACTGAATCTGCTGCTGCTATTCTTGTCCGAAAAATAGGATTTTAACGAGCCTGACAACCTCGCGACAATCCTTCTAGATTCATTAGTAATTGGCGACTTCATTAAATACTTCTTGATCATTCAATTAAATCTGGCGTCCGATTAAACCCCTGCTAGCAGTGTAACTTGAAAGTGACCAACATTGAATCAAACCTGAATCTAAACTCACCTTTAATTTTATCCATTTAAATTTCTACATTTAATTTTCCTGTAAAAACCGAAACCTAAAAAAAATTTATTTTCCCTGCACTTTAAGATTTATTAATCCTTCCAACGCTACAATTTAGCTCTCCCTAGGGTTCGACAACCTAAACTCTTCTCATTCGTACTGTGAGGTACCGTTTTAAACAATTTGGACGACATCATTGTGCTCAGTGTTTATGGATTTGTCAACAATTTAGGGATTTACTGATTGAAACTGGTTGCATTACAATTCTTTGTGATAACATTAGTGCAATATTTTTGTTAAAAAATCCAGTTTATCATTCAAAGAGTAAACATATAGATATTAGACATCACTTCCTAAATAAACATGTGGAAAGAGGAAATGTGAAACTTGAATTTTGTAAAACTGAATAGCAACTAGCAGACATCTTTACAAAATCACTTAGTAGGGAGAGATTTGAAAAATTAAGACTTGGATTAGGTTTGATTAAGTTCACTTAAAGTGTGTCTAGTTGGAGAACTTTTGGTTATTGCTTAAATGATATTTACACAATTGAAGGGGAGTCGACCCCTATACATGTTTTGTGATTTTAGTTTTTGGTGCATTCAATTATATTGTGGTATTTTTACTTCCATTTTTGCCCCTTGCTATAACTATCAAGCCCGCCCAATTTAGAATACCAAAAGCTTCCAAACTAAACCCCACTCACGACACTCTGCCCTAAACCGAAAACCTCTCAACCTCAACCCCTCTCCAAGCTCAATCTCTCAAGCTCTCAAGCTCAGGCTCACAACTCAATTCAATGGAAGATCCAGCTGAGTCCAATCAGTTGATACCATTGCCAGAACCTGAACCTCTTGCCATAGATAAGAGTGCTTAGAAGGAGATTCAAGCATCAGATTCAGAGAAGACCATAACTGGTGATGAGATAAAGATCATTGAAGTCAAGAAGGGGAAACCAATGGTAACTGGAGGCTAAGCAGAGTTGCCAGTAGAGGTACTAAGAGTGTCAAGCAAAGTGATGATGTTATCAGAAGTGAGAAGAGAAAGAAAGCTGAACCAAAGAGAAAAGAGCTTGGACTGAACAAAAAGAAGAAGGTAACTCAGCCAGGACCAATGGAGCCACGGACAAAGAAAAGACATGACTGCAATGCTGGTGTGGATGATGAAAAGCTTTCAGAAATGATGAGAAAGGCAAAGAAGGCTAAGCCATCAGGCAGGAGTGTAGAGAAGCCAGAACAGAAGAAAGAAAAATTAAAGAGTAAAGGAGACTCCAGAGGAGTCAACCCCTCGAGTCAAAAGAATAAAAAATCAGAAACAAAGAAACCTGCAGTGAGAACAAAGGAAGATGAATCCTCTGCAAAATAAAAATCCAGGAGTTAATGATGAGCTATTCTCTGCACTTCCAGCTGATTTTATCATGAAGAAAAGGGTACTTAGAGGAAAAATCATCAAGGAAAGATGGATAAATGAAAATGGCTTAGAGGCCTTGTTTGAACTAATTAAAAGGGAGAAGTGGGATAAGCTATTTGCAAGGAGAGATCTTGTGTTTAAATCAGCATGTAGAGAGTTTTACAAGAATATGACTGTGAGATTATCAAATGAGAAGGATGTGGCAGCAACAAAAGTTCCTGGAATACATATTGAACTTGATTGCATGACTTTATCTTCAATCTTGAAAATCCTTAGAAATTTTGGATTGAGTGATTATGTGAAGGAAGAATAGGAAGAAGCAAAATATTGCAAGCCCTTAGAGATCACCGGGAAGTTCTCAAATGATGACACTATTACTAAGGCTGGGAGCTAGAGTCTCATCTACACTCATGAAACCATTCCAAAGGATGTTACACATCTTTGTGATGAAGAATCTGCTGCTTAGGTTTGGAAAAAGAGACAATGCCAGCTTCATGGATCTGACTTATATGGAGTATTTGACTGCCAAGCTCCTAATCAATTTTCCTTGATTGATGTTAAGACATATAGCTTATGTCATCAGTGTGCCTTATCATGAGCTGCCTTATGGTTGCTCACCAGAATATTTGATGCCTTTGAGGACCCTTTGGATGATAGAGAAGGTGATGAGCCTGTTAAAACTGATCTCTTTGAGGAAACTTTTCTGAACATGAGTCAATTGAAGAGGAAAAATGGTGTTTGGTGGCTGGGTAGTGGTGAAAATAGAAGGAGAGATGATGAAGAGGTGAATGATGAGGCTGAGAATGTAGAAAATATTGAAGCGAATGAGGAAGAAGTAGTTCCAGAGGATTTTGTATGTGAAGAGGTGCACAAGGAATCAGAAATTAAGGGGGAACCAACTAAGAAACAAGCTAAAGAAGGTGCAGATTCTGGATTTAGATACAAGTTCTATGATGCCATAGATGATGTGAGAACTCCTGATGAGGAGATTGTGGCTCCAGCAGCTCCGGTTGTGAATGATCCAACTCCAGCAACTCCAATGACTACTCCAGTAGTTCCAACAGCATTTCCAGCTTCTCCAGCAGATTTAACAACTGTGTAAAACAAGGGGAAGAAACAGACCATAGGAGTCGACCTCTCAAGAAGCCTTTCAGACAGTGTATTGCTCCATCTTCAAGTTGAAATGGATCACGCTCTTAGAGGAAATGCCATATTCCAGGAGTTGTAGCAGCAGCTGAAATCTAAACCTACAATCTCACCAAAGCCCTAGGACCACACTTGATAGCCCCTAGCTTACTTTAACCAATCATTTTGGTCATAAGTCTCTTGTTCTCAAACATTCTTACTAGCACTATTTTGCATTTCTTGAACAATCATTTCCATTGCTTTTTGCTTTCTACAATATTGACAGTTGCATCATGACATTAATTGCTTTACATGCAATAAATTTTGATTCTCTAGCTTTTGTGCATATTGTCTTTTTGTTGATGCCAAAAGGGGGAAAAATAGATGCATTTTATGTGGAATGAGTAGCCTGTGGATGCGCCTGCTCGTCCCAGATATCCGGTGGAGTACATCCAAAATCTTGATTGCTAGAATTTTAACTTATTTGGTTGGTTTTTATCCTTACTGCTTAGTTATGATTCTAATTTTTTTAGTTTTCATTGGTGGATGGATATGACTGAGGTGATTATGGAAGTGTTTGTCTAGTAATTATTGTTTATTACTATAATGATATTCTGAGATTCATTGGACATCACTTTGTGTGAACCATGTTTCATTTAAATCATGTTACTTTTAAAAATTTTTCCATGCATATATTTTAAAATGCATCAAGTGTTTATCATCATCAAAAAGGGGGAATTTTTTAACCATTAATGGTTGATCTTTTGATGATAACAAACACTTGGTATGAATTGATGCTTGGTTGTTTAGTTTGTGAAAAAGTAAACAGGATTCAAGGTGGTTAGAATATGCCTATGCATGATTGGAATCGATGATTATGATGATGTCAAGTTGTTGTGGTATGCCTGTGATGGAATATAGAGTGATCCAACATTGAGAATCGATTAAAGAACCTCTGGAAGCATGAGATGTTGAGAAGATGTACATGGAAGTTTTGAAGTCATCCCCTTATTGTTTAGTAATAATCAAGATGTTCAATGATGCCACAAAGAAACGCAAAGAATCGTGTGTGTCAAGTGTCATTGCTTAAGATCCAATGTAAGGGATGCTTTACACTCTATCTTGATGTTTTAATCAGTATAATAGAGGATCTATATTCACACACACACATAAAAATTATTTTTTGAAAAACTATTTTGAAAGTTTGTTGGAACAGGCCCAAGGAGTCAACCCCTCCTCTATGCCTAGCAGTTTCGTTTTTCAATGGAAAATTTATAAATTTATCCTTATGTTTTTTTAAAATCATCCATTCTATTTTTAAATGATTTGAGATATATTTTGGATGATATTTCGTGACAAAATATCGTTGAATATTGAGATTTACAGAAGATTTGAAGAAGAGATTTTATTTTTGGAAAGTTTTATTTTTAATAAGATATCTTTTAAATCATTCCAAATCTCTTGATGCAATCTTTTACGGATATTCTATGAACGATTTTCTTTTGTATTTTAAATGGAAATTTCAACTATAAGAATATTGCATCGAAAAACTTGCAAGGTACGCACTTTCTACGAATTTTAGTGATCACTTTCATCAAGCTACCAAGAAAAGTGTCAAAGCAAGTTATTGGATTTGCAAACCGTTTTCTCAACCATCTTCTACTGATTTCTCACGCGTTGATCCTCTGGAAGATAGGTTAAGTATTAAGGTTTGGTAGTTGCATTCCATAGTTGTTCTTCATTGCATATTTGCCTAGTCTAGAGAGGCATACCCATCACTTTCACATTGATACTTTGTGGGATTCCTTGAGTGAGGAATTCGCGTTAGCTTAAGTGGAGAGTTTTGCCAGTTTAGGTAGGGTGAAGGAGAATGTTGCCTTCATCGAGTTGGGTGTGGGTGAGTCATTGCCCACAACGATTCTTGGCAAAGGAGAGTCATTGCCTTTGTTGAGAGGGTATAGAGGAGTCATTGCCTATATCTTGTTTAGGGTGATAGAGAGTCATTGCTATCACTTCACTGTACTGATTCATGTTTATATCAATGAAACAAACCATTTTCTAGAATGATTCTCATAAGAATTGGTTGTTTTCTTGAAATTTAAGTTGCTCAGTTCATTATTCCGCTCTCACAAGAGTCGAATCCTCGTGAGTAAAAACATTAGCATTGTTTTAATCTGTCATAATTTTTAAGAATACCAATTCACTCCCCCGCCCCTCTTGGTGTTCTCTTGTATTCTAACAGATAGCCG
Organism: Dionaea muscipula; assembly: GCA_028571145.1. NCBI lineage: Eukaryota > Viridiplantae > Streptophyta > Magnoliopsida > Caryophyllales > Droseraceae > Dionaea > Dionaea muscipula. The sequence goes on from JAOWBR010113895.1 coordinate 5,628, forward strand.
TGTCGTTGACACGATGAGCATGATTATCTATTGCCACGATACCAAATTCTACAATTAAGACACTCTTATCAAATACACCGTCATTAACAACAGAGTGCTATTTACTAATAAAAAAAAGGCACCATCATTAATAATTGACGCAACATATTAGGATTAACATTACATTTATGTAATTTGATATTAAAAAATAAGATTTTGTAAAAAAAAAAAAATAACAAATCAAAAAATGAAAGCAGTCATTCGTAGAAAATAATCGTCCGGTGTAGAAAAAAAATTGATAAACAGATCCTATGCACGGTTCCATAAGTCATATAATTTATTATTTTAACTACCGACCACTATAAATAAGTCAAATATAGTTTGGCCATAAAAGTTAGAAAATTTATAGATTAACACTAAATCGTATTCGAAGGACAATATTTGAAACAATTTTCAATCCCGATTGAGGAAATTAAAACAAAGGACTAATACAATATTCAATCCAAATTCCAAGAACTAAACTCAAAAACAAAAACACAACTCAAAGAACTAAGGTCGTGTTTGGTTGCCAGATAAGAAAATGGGGGATAAATAATAATGGGGATAGGAAGTGGGATAGGTAATAATGGGATAGTGGGTTTGATAAGTTATGCGATGTATTGATTTTACAAACATGTTTGGTTCGCAGATAAAATCATCAGATAAAAAAGTCTGTCGGAAAAAAATTCGTCGGGAAAATTCGTCGTAAAAAATTTCTCTGGGAAAATTCGTCGAAAAAAAGTTCATCGGGAAAATTCACCAGAAAAAAAATTCGCCGGGAAAAAATTCGAAAAAAAAAAACGCTGGGAAAAAGTTCGTTCGAAAAAAATTGGCCGGAAAAAAGTTAATCAAAAAAATTCGCCGGATAAAATTCTTCTGTTTTTTTCTTATCCGGCCACCATGGATATCAAATACCCCCCCCATCTTTTCTAATATGTCATTTTTGTTGGATATGACTGCCGATGGATAACTTATCCGTGATGTCAAAATCACATCCAAACACGGGATAGTGTTTTATCCCGGATAAGTTATCCTATCCGGGATGCACTATTCGGTAACCAAACAGGGCCTAAATTTGCAATCACACAAACACCCACCTAGGGAAGAAGCTTATATCTTCAACTTCCTTCTCCAGCAACATGAGTCTAAGGCTGAAGGTATCCCTCCCTTGCTTCGAAGGATGCCAATACACCATCTTTAAATTTATGATCAGCAAAATGAGACAAATCTCATCGAATAAGAGAAATGACTTGAAGAAGAATTAAAGTAGGCCGAAGCAGTCACCACCACCCTGCAGCTAATAGTCATCCCTTGTAAGTACCACAACCACCTACCCAGGACCAGAATTCCAGAAAAATGAGCCTAGAAGATTCAACCACACAGTTCCGATTGAGTGTACATACTTTCGACCCTCCAAGTCCCTGTCATCGTGAACACTGCCTCTCTTCATTATAAATCGTTGCATCAATATACCCAAAACCTACAATACTACTTATTGGACATCCTTTCATAATTGCAAAATAGAAATCTCACAACAAATTGAAGAAACCCGGTAAAGGGACAAAGTCACCATATCAAAGTGCTTACCACAAAACCAAGATAAGAATTAGCTCTAAAACTTCCTAAAAACCTGTAGCAATCAACATAACAGAAAGCTAGGAGACTCATGAGATCCCAAAAATATTTTCAGATCTCAAGATTTAGTACAATGCACCACCAAATCTGCTAGAAGAATCTACGGATGTATCAAATAACTTTACAGAAAGTAACCTAAGATCCAAAAAGAGAGTTTCTAGATACCAGATGCAACCCTAAAATTTGGCAACGAACAATTTATACCCATTTTCCATATTTATAATCGTAAGATTCTATTGAAGGTGAAAATGTTATCACCTTTCTATTGGAATATCTAACTTAAGATTCAAAACAAAGTCATCCTGAGGATGGTCTACAGTGAGGATACCTGGGATGGAACTGCTGGGCACGGTGCCCAGGCTACCCTGGATGTTCTAGCCGGCGCAGGAAGGGTTATGGGTGGCTTGGCGAACCATTGGCAACTCCGATCAGTGATATTGGGTGGCCACCTGCAGGCGGCTGAGGCTAGGCAGCAGAGGACTGGGAGACTTCGGGACACCCTAGCTTCAATGTCGGTAAGTCTGATTGTCTTGATTTCTTTGTCTACGTTTTGCGACACAGAATAGATGGTGACATGAATATTAATTTAGGTAGGGTGTCTTGAATATCACAAAACACTATTTAGGTAGTATGTACTTGGTGTAAATGTCTGGACTGTCTCAATTGTGAAACTGCTTATTCGTGCCAATGGCACGGGCAAACCCTAATGCATACTAAAATTCATTAGAATTAATTTTTCTTATCCATTATTATCTTGACTTTCTATTTTAGCAATGAATTTTTTTTGCTATTCCCTTCACTAATTCTAAGGGAAAATTTTCAAATAGCAAATCGTATTCATACGTAGTACCTTAAAATTCCGCTCTTCACGAGTGATACCACCAATATTATTTTGATGAAGAAACGTAACCTACAGATATTGAAGTAGAACATTACTAAAAATAGCGACATCTATATGGAAATGTAAAGATAGAGGTAATTATACTGTTTTTTTCAAGTGTTTGTCAACCTGCGAAACAAAAAAGGGTAAAAAGCAAAGTCAATACAAATGTAGTTCAAACAAAAAAGTTTAAAAAACAAAGTCAATAAGATTTAGATAATGCAGAGTTTAATCCTGAAAATTGCCCAGACCAGTCCATAAATAGTCCATAAACTGGCCATAGGAATTTAGAGTTTAATCCTAAAAATTCCGAAACAATAGAAAATTGATTAATGTCAACCTACCGAGCAAAACACACACAACACGCAATTGATCAATGTCACAAAAATCTATCACAATTAAAAACAATGAGTGATTTTTTTCCGCTCTAAAACTTTGTCCAACCGGTGCAATACTCTTAAGTCACGGTAAACCGCATCAATTTATTTTTGGCCATAAAAATTACATTTACTTCTCTCGAAGATAGTCATAAACCGACTAATCAGACATAAAAGTATTACATCAATACCCCTTGTAAAACCAACTTACCCGACTAAACATTGAGGACAACCAAGCCTACAACAAATAAATTATATCTTGTCAAAAGTCCAACTTTGGTAAATAACAACTTTGGTAAGATAAAGAAAAGTTTTGCTCAACTAAACAACAAATAAATTACATTCATCTCTCTTGAGGACAACCATCGAGGACAACCAAGCCCACAACAAGCAAGCCCACCAGGGGATGCCCACGACTCAATATCACAATAATCAATAGAAATCAACAACTGAATATCACACGAATCAACAACAACTAGAGAGAATGAAATAAATCACTAACGTTAGTATATAACTCAAAATCATAGGAATTAGTAGCGGATTAGTTTAGTTCATTGAATTTAAAGAGGACTAAATAAGGAACTAAATAATAGGAATCGACAACAAACAGAATTTCCAGCAGCGCACATAAATCAGCAACTCACAGCGACTCACGGAAGTCACATTGATTCCTAGCAACTTACACGAATCAACAACTCAAAATCCGAACTCACGAGAACTGAATTAAAGACGGGAGAGAATGACAAATAAGAATCATAGGAATCAGCAAATTTTACCAATTATGGAGAGGCAAAGTCGGTGAGAGGGGAGAGAGCAAAACAAAACCAAAAAGAAGTGTAACAAAACAAAAAAGATTCACAAAAATTATAACAAAACAAAATAGAAGTGTAATCCACATACGGTAGGAATCGATACAAAGAAATTCGATAAAAGAGAATATACCATTTTGGTCGTGAATCATAGATAGAGGAATCAGAGGAATCGTAGAAATGAGAGATAGAGGAATCAGAAAAAGTATATCACTCAAAATCTATAAGCATGGAGACTACGTGGGAGGGAGAGAATGGCATAGCCTCAGGATTTAAAATTAGTCATCGGTTAAGTCTAGATTGTCGGCAGCTGCGACGAAGGGTCGCCAAGCTAAGCCTGGATCTAGCGGCGACGAAAGATGTGGGAGTATCTTCATCAAAGCTCCAGTAGCTGGAGGCAAATCTCACAAAATCATCATCGACCATTTTTCGACGAAGGATGAGTCATCGTTGAGGGGTGAGAATTGGTGAGAGACAGAATTTCAGCACACGTGTCATGAAGTGATTAGGGGAAAAAGTATCTCACTCACAGCTTGTGTGAATAGCAGACAAACATTCAAAATCAGTTCTACTTTGTATTATAGATACAAACACAGATGCGGCGTGGAAGGGAGGGAATGAAATGGCCTTAAAAATTAAAATATATCGCCAGCCATGTCTAGATTGTCAGCAGCTGCGACAATGGGTCGCCAAGCCAAGCCCGGATCTAGTGGCAGCAAAAGATATGGAAGTATGTTCATCAAAGCTCGAGTAGTAGGAGCCAAATCTCACAAAATCACCATCGTCCATTTTTTGAAAAAAAATTACAAAGAACTAACAAACACAGAGATCTCGAGAATGAAGGGAAGCTTGATTCGAGAATAGATCACAACCATTAATACACAACTCAAAATCACAGCAATCAACAACTCATTGGTTTAGTTCATTGAATTCAGAAAGAGCTAAACAGAGAACTAAATCGCAGGAATCAACCACTCAGAGGAACTCATAGGAATGAGCAACTCAAAATCACAACTCACAGAAGTAAATTGCAGACGGGAGAGAATGACAAATAAATCACAACAGTTATTACAAAAAAAAAAAAAAAAACAGGATTCTTCTGATTCATTGGTTTAGTTCATTAAATTAAAAGAGAAATAAATAGAGAACTAAATCACAGAAATCAACGGATTTCGTTGATTGTGGAGAGGCAAACTCGGCGAGCTAGATGAAAGAGCAAAACCTGGAACAAATATAGGAACAAAAAAAAATCACACTCAAACTAAAACTAAAATCATACTCGAACTAAAATCAAACTCAATTCGAATTAAAATCAAACTTCAACTCAACACAAACTAAAATCAACAAAACCCAAACTCAACACAAACACAACACAAACTCGAAAAAAACTCAAACTAAATACAAACTAAACTCAAACATAACACAAACTAAAATCAAAATCAACACAAACTGAAATCAATCTCAAACTCAACACAAACTAAAATCAAACTCAAACAAAAATCAAAATAATTCAACAGACTCAACAAACTTAACATACTAACTCATCAAACTAACACAATGAACTAATAAAACTCAAATCATCGAAGTAAATCAAACTCAACTGATAAAAAAAAACTCAACTCATCAAACTAAAATCATACTAATCTCAACCAACTAAAATCAAACTCAACTCAAACTAAAATCAAACTAAACTCAAATCAAACTGAAATCAAACTCAATACAAATTGAAATCAAACTCAATCTAAAACTAAAATCACACTCTAAATAAAATCAGCACAAACTAAAATCAAACTTAAGCTCAAACTAAAACTAAAATCAAACTTAACTCAAACTCAAACTCAACACAAACTAAAATTAACACAAACAAAAAACACTAACTCAACACAAACTCAAATCAAACTTAAACTCAACATATACTAAAATCAAACTCAACTCAACAAACTCAAATCAACTCAACTGAATACAACATAACGAATCATCAAACTAAATCAAACTAAAATCAAACTAAACTAAACTCAAACAAAAGTCAAACTAAAATCAAACTCAACTCAACAAACTCAAATCATCAAACTCAACTCAACGCAACACAACACAACGAATCAACAGACTAAATCAAACTCAACTTAACTCAACTCAACTGACTTAACTCAACTCAACCCAACCCAACCGAAACTATATCAAACCAAATCAAACTCAACTCAAACGACATCAAAATAAATCATCAAACTCAAATCAAACTAAATAATCAAACTCAACCAAACTAAATCAAACTTAACTCAAATTAAATCAAAGTTAACTGAATTTCCAAACACAACAACACAATCACCGATCCCAAAATATAATTCAACAATTCAACACAACAACGAATTTCTAAACACAACTCTATCATTGATTCCCTAAACATAACGAAATCAAGTGAATACAACTGACCGAAAAGAGTTCTAGTCGATTGCTCTAATTGTGGTCAATTCCTCTACAAAGTCAGCGAGAGGTGAGAGAGGGCAGAACCTGAGAATCGGCAGAAATTAGGAGTAACAAAAAGGAAGTTGAGAATCGAATAAAAGGGGGAAGCAAATGATGGACTAAAAATGATGGAATGAAAACCTGAGAATCAGTGTCGAGGATTAAGAGTCGGAGAAGGATGAGTCATCGTTGAGGGTTGAGAGTCGACGAAGGATGAATCAGTGAGGGCTGAGAATCAACGTTGAGGGCTGAGTCATGGACGAGAATCGTCGAGGGCTGAGAATCATCGAAGGCTGAGAATGAATCATTGATGGCTGAAGGATGAATCGTCAAGGGCTGAAAATGAATCGTTGACTGTTGAGGCTGAAGGATGAATAGTTGAGGGCTGAGAGTCATCACCGATGAGGTTTGAGAATCTGTGAGGTCGACGAGAGAGGAAAGAGAAGGCTGAGAATTGGTGAGGTCGGCGAGACATACGAGAGAGTGAGTGAGTAGACAATTAATTGGTCAGAGCAAACAAAATGGGAGATAATTTCAGCACATGTGTCATGAATTGATGAGGGGAAAAATGTAACATTTTTATTTGAAGTATGTCATTGAGTTTGAAGTAATTGGGTAAATCAAACAAAATGTGAGGGAATTTTATTTGAAGGGAAAATGGTATACTCTCGATCGCTTTATGTTTGCCTTAATTTTTGTGATTGAATTGGGTAATCAATTTGCATACTTTGTGTTTGATCCTGAGTTAAAGGAGTTGGCTGACAGTATGGATGAGGATATGTTGAATACTATCATTGGGACTATCTATGTGGCTCGTGACACTCCTGGGAGCTTTGTGAGAATAGATTTAGAGCCTCACTTGTATTTATTTCATGTTTGGATCTTAGAGAATATTTTGTCCAAGGTGGGGCATTTCGATGCAATTACGCCATTTGAATGCTATATTTTATACTGCTTTGAGACTGAGATTTATCTTGATCTACTCTACATCATCATGGAGGAAATTATCAGGATTAGAGAGGCAGCTGATGATTCTATGGCTCTAAGATTTGGTGCCATGCTCACTAAGATTTTTGAAGCTTTTGATGTTAACATGGAGGGAAAGGAGATTGTCACACCCTACCCCGGGTGGACCGGCGTATGATCCGTGGGAGTCGCCCACGAACCGCACAAGCCTAACAATCCTTAAACTACACAACTAGCAATGGAAACCAAAATGAACTAACATGGGTGTGCATGATCAAGTCTACTCTATGTCATCAAATCTCATCAGCTATCAAGAGAGTATAGCGGAAGCAAAAGACATGAGAGTTAAACTAAGCTCATTACAAGTTTCCATCACAAAGCCAAAAGTCTAACTCAAAAGAAAGTCCATGTAGACAAGGCTAAGGGAGTCTAATGGAAATAAAAATGCATCCTAGGAGGCCGCCATCCATCTCCCTACCGCATCATCCAATCTCTCATCTACTCACCTACACAAATATTCAATCGGGTGTGTACACGAGGTCAGAAAAGAAACAAAGGCATACTACGAGTACACATAAGTATAAAAAGGAGACTTCCATGAGTTTGTGGTAGTGGCCTAAGTTAAACGTATACAATCAGTCCAATCACCTTAATCCACAGCGTGGAGATGATTAGGGATAAATAGGAGAGGGCCACATCCCACGGGTACAAAGAAAGACTCATTGATGAGAGAACAATAACAATGTGACGGACCAAGAGATACTATGAAGATGCATTCATATGAATGTCAAACAAATCATGTCATCATAAGCAACAAATGATCATACTATCCAACAAGAAGCATGAGAGATAGATGCAAAGATATAAACATGCCACATGTCTCTACAACATGCCTCATATCACAATCACATGAATACCGAGTATGTCTCACGCACGTACATAACACACACATGTATCATTTGCTAGCAAGTTTTCACGATAAGGGGTTCCCACCACACCATAGCAGTAAACCGGAATGGCGTTCGAGAATACTGTCCATATGTAGGCATCTTCCAAGTCGAGTTCAATACCTATAAACGTTGTGACACAAGGGGATAAGAGCCCATGTGGCCAGAGTAACTCTGGACTTCACATGTCATACTTAACCTCCACATCACTCTAACGAGGATAAGAGCCCGCTAGAGGATGTCTCATAGGCTCAACGCCTACATAACATAAACACGATCCATATCCAAGATAACCAAGTCCACATCAATAAGAATAATCATGTAGGACAACAAGGCTAAGATGTATAACAAATAGACTATCATATAACAACGATAAATCACAGAGCATGTTAACTGTGAAATCAAGACAAGGTATCTGTTGACTTGATGTTATATGTGATGATTTACAAACAATGTTTTTCATGTGTATACTTATATGTGTGAATGAGCC
>JAOWBR010114006.1:0-14211 GCA_028571145.1 Dionaea muscipula
CAAACAAATCAACGAACGTCTCACTAAACACTCCACATATGCTAACCCGCACCCAAGTGCTAACTAGCGGAAAATCTTGCTAAACACGTCAAAAGTGATAAACTAAGCAAAATGGAACATAGGCCTACTCAAAGACACGCCTATGAGGCAAAACATGCGTACACCCCGTGGTGGGGTGTGACATTCCCGCTGCACGTTTTGATATTTTTGGCATACTCTAGTTTAACTGTTAGACCGACGGTCATTTTGGTGGTTTGTTCCCCGTAGAAGGACTTGTGGTGCATGATGTATGTTTGTATGTATACTCCTGTGTTATCTAGCATGATGGCTTGACCCCCCACTTCATGATTTGGTTTATTTTTATTATTTATCTCATCTCTTTGGCTTCAATGACCCGTGGCTCACCCCACAGGTTATCGCCGGTAGCACCCGATTTAGGGTGTTACAACAACTCTTCAGCTCGACCCTCGAATTTCCTCTCAAGTGCATTTTACCAAAATTCATCTGACTTCCTCAACTAGTAGGTAGCCAGTGAAACTCTATACTCTATAGGGCAACCAATCCTTTTTAAAACTCGCTCAATGCCCATGAGTCATGTGTTCGCCTCTACAGCATTGGTAGAACAAAGAAATACTGGGGGACCAGCCCTCACAAATTGGTCAAAGAGTCTTCCTAGAAATTCTTCCTCGTGATAGGTCACCTCTATTGGTACCCGAGCAGAAACAGTCCTCCTTAGGCGCCACACTTCAAACTCCTCTGACTCATCATACTCCTCCTGAGGTAATGGATCCGCCTTCGGAATTCTGAACTAACGAATATCCCACTCCTCAGGAGTAAGTCTCTGTGCGCGTGCTCCTGCTATATCTACAGTAGTAGGAGTCTCAGGTACCACACTGGATCTTGCCCTTAACATAGGGGTCTTTCCCTTATCAACAGATGGTCGTTCTCCATGCGGTGGAGTCCCCTCTGGTGAAGCAGACTGCCCAGCTCCCATCCGGGTGTACACCATACTGAAAACTGAAGTCTCTAAGAAGAGAAATAACAGCATATAAGCGCATACCTATCGGATGCCCGAAGATGGTGTCTCATACTAAGAATAAAAACTAGACTTGAAAGTCCATTTTAAAACTACCTAAAATGGAAACGAATTGGTAATGAACCGACCCGCTCTGATACCACAACTGTAACACCCCAAACCAGGTGATATCGGCGATAGCCCGTCGAATGAACCGCGGGCCATTGAAGCGTATGAAAATAATCAAAAATGATAAAACAATTCCCCCAAAGGAGGAAGAAACCAAAACGGTCATATTTACATAACATATCGTGAACACAAGTCCCACTACGGGAACAACAACCATCAGGCACGGACATCATCCTCCCGAAAATCCAAAAAAAAAACACAAAACATGTCCATTTCTAGATATAAAACATCAAAAGATAAGCAGCGGAAGAAAACAAAGGAAATCCTAGAGGCAACACCGCTCCACCGTCACATCCACTAAGATCAACTAAAAATCACCTGCAAAACAAGTAGAGGTAATATCCATCAGCCATTGCTAGCTGGTGAGATGAAATATAAACGGAAAGTAAATGATAAAAACATGCTAAAGGATTCCATAAATCAAGATAAAATCTCCTAAAGCCATGCAAATCAAATATCCGCTCAAAACATGTATTCCCTATTAACCACAAGAGGGGCGATGCATAAAAAGCATAACAACTAAAATCCAAGAGAGATATTCTCTATAAAATATAGACAAAAAAGATAATGGATGTAATAGAGTCATGCCATATAAAAGAGTCACTCAGTTAGGATATCCCAATAACGCTTATTTGATATATCGTCCGACATGGCCACCGCGAACCCGTACTATCAAGAGGTAACCGTCCTAGCCTCTTCGTCGCGAACGGAAAGACCTAAGGACATTGTGACACTCCTAAGTGGCCTTGGTTTCTCAAAAAGAGAAGCACCTCCAAGGACTTGTGAACCACATCCATATCATGTCTATAAAACTCCTTAAGGCATAAGAGCCTGCAGGCTATAGTACCAAAACCAAATCCATAGAATAGGTATGAATAGTCCACACAAGGCAAATGAAATTATCACAACACAACGGTCAAATAGAAATATGAATATTTATTAACTATTTCAAAACCATAACACGACTATAGAAAATATCAATCGGTTGAAAACAGGTGAAATCGAGTGATATTCCAAAACACTCATGTACTATCAATCCAGTATAACAACTCACCTAAGTCCAATATTACAAAAACCAGCTCCTAACCAAGCTTCGGCCGACCAGCAGGGTCACCAAAGATCCCTGCCACATAAACATAAGGCATACTTACTTATATGTTTAAAAAGCCACAACTTAACAAAACCATTATCCTTTAACCAAGACGTCAATCCCCCTTAGAAACCTTTAATCAATCCTTAAACATCCCAAAACACGTGTTCACAACCTTCCCTAAACCCCTAGGGTCAAATCCTAAAGTTTGAGGATCAAAGAAAAAGACTAAAGCTATCACAGGACAAGTGGTCAACCACTTGGGTCACCACTGGTCGACCACCATACGTGTCATTCCAAACAGTGCAGATTTGTTGTCGCCAGTCGACCACTTGGCCATGAACCGATCGACCGGTGCACGATACTGCAGAATATGTTGAATCTGCACAACTCGAAATCAACATAAAATTCATCAAAAACCATTCCCAAAGGCTTAAGTAAGTCACAAAACATTCCCCAAACCTGTCCAAGCCAAACCCACATGAATTCAACATCAATTACACCATTTAGCCAAATGAAAAATCAAGAATTACATAAGCTTAATAACCTAGAGTTTTTCATACATGCTTATACTCATTTTATCCACTTCAAGCATCCTATACCAGGTGATATATATCATAATACATGCATCCAGCTTGTTTATACCTCTTCCAAGCTGATTCATAAGCTAGATCAGAATATCACCACTTGAAAAATCCATAAAAACTTAGAAACAATATGCTAAATCCAATCCAATGATTCTTAAACTTGCCATCATCATACAACCATCAAACAAAGATTAATTACTCACCTTAGACAAGCTGAAATGAATTCTTTGATGTTTCCTTGATACACACAAGATCAAACCAAGGAGAACCTACAATAAGCTAAGGAATTCAAGAAGCTTTTTCACTTGCTTTCCCCTTCTTTCTCTTCTCTTTCTTCTTTTTTCTTTTCCTTTCTTTCTTCTTCTTTCTTCTCTTTTCTTTTACTGATCTCATTCTGATTTTCCCTTCTTAGATGCTAAGATAAGGAAAGTTAAGCAAGGTGGTGACAAGCAAGGTGGAGGTGTCCACTTCCCATGAGTTTGCCTTAAGCTACTAGCTTACTCATCAAATCTTGAACTTATCCTCCCATCCTCCTAGTCAATGAAAGAGGCTGCCCCCTCTTCTCCCCTATTGCTTTTCTTTTGCTTCCCTTACTTAATAGATAAGCTAGGAACCAAGTGGAAGTAAGCACACATGAGGTGGCATGGCAACTTGATGATCAATCTTATCCATCTAGCCAAGACTTACTTCCTAAGTCTTCAAGTCAACATAAGGGGCTGTTTTTCCTCCTCCCTTTGATCCCAATGTAAAAGACTTATGAAGAAACACAAAATCCATGTAGCTCCTAGCTTAGGCTAAAACCAAATATATTTCCAACTACTATTCTATTAACAATATAAGTCAACTTCACATTAAGTTGTGCCCACCTTGTCATGCCTCTAATCTTATCAAAATTATTTCAATATAATAGTCCATGCTCTCTGTTTTCCGAGACGGTCACAACGGTACTAAAATCGATATGATTCGAAATCGTTTGCTCAAAACGACCTTTCTACAAAACACTATTATTATTAAAATAATAATAGTGGTCACACGAAAATTAAAATGAGAGCACAGATATAACATCAACATCAGGTCTTTCTTCAGCTTTTCAATCTCTTCTTTAAGCAGGTCGCGATCAGTCTCTGTCTTCCTCCTAGCATTCTTCTCTCTCTTTGTTGTATCGACCTCCTTGTCACGGGCCTTGGAGGCCGCAACAGCATTCTTCTCTGCAGTCTCCGCACGTTCACGGGCTCTAAAATCCTCAACCTCTAGTTCCCTTGCAGCCCGGGCTAGAAGATGAGTTGCTGAAGCTCCCTGGAAGATAGTAGAATTAGTATGTGAATTCCAAAAGAAATAAGAATCAAGAAAATACTTACCCTAGTCTGATGATGAATAGCATCCCGAACAAGCCAATCCATCTTCCACGCACCAGTATGAGACCGATAGTGGAACTCAGTTGTGGATGACATCAGTCGGCAGACCACAACTGAGTTGGCCTCACTAGTCAATATACTGATGTCGGGCTCAGGTCAATTTGGCATCGATGGAACAGATTCCCGGAACATCAAATCCCGCGGAACCGGAACTTGACCCAATCGAGATTCCTCGATTCTAGGGAGGTATCCGACCTGGGATCCTGATGACCCCCAGAACGAGCATGCACCGATGGTGAAACATGCCGCGGGGATCCCATGCCATGGTGAACTGGGGAGCCACGAGGAGACCTTTCATCACCCCGAATGACCGGGTCTGATGTCCGAGGGCTTTGCAGGTGACCCCTCGAAGGGCAACTATCCCTTGGGCTCCCTCCATGCGGACTCCTGGCCCTCTGGAACCGAACCACCGGTTTCCGGAATCGACGGTTACGGTTCGGAACCGGAACCGCCTTCTTAGAGAAGGATCCGGTTTCAGTTGCCCTATATTTGGAATTGGGATCGACGGTTTTGAAACCGGCCGGAATCGACGGTTTAAAAATAAATAAATATATATATTTGTATAAAATAAAAACTTTAGTAAATATAATATAACTAGGAGCTGCCCGTGCCTTCGGCACGATGAGCATTCTCCCTCCCATTAGCTAATTGACATATAGTGGCCTTGTGTTGAGGAATTAAACTGATTTATAGAAAAAAAAATTGCATCCTAAAAAACAAAGGCAAACAAAAATCCGACAATATAACAACTGTAGTTCGGACTAATCCTTGAATATATAATTCTCAATCCAAATTCCGACAACATAATAACTGTACATCACACTAATTTTGAAAAAATACAGTATACAAATCAAAATCATACATCAACCCACACTTGGGGACCAAAAACGGGATATATACATCCCGAAACTATACATAAAAGAATCAGACAAAAAATTATAAACATATCTCAGTCCCAAAAATGTAAAAAAACAAACGCTCCATCATCCCATTTTTGTATAATCTTGAAAATTTCCTATCAAATCAAACAAAAAGAGCAGTCATTTAAAATCAATACACGTGTCAAAGCGTTAAATCACATAAATGGAATAAATAAAGAATCATACCGACGAAATCACAGTCTCTATTGCTTTTGAACCATTTCTAATGCTCCCATTTGATACTTTTTTGTTCTGCCAAAATAATCAATTTTCAGTTTTACTATAATTTAATTATTATATTTTTATATTTTAACATGAAATTGTAGTGCACCGCTTTTATACACATAACACATTGCATATATTATTAACGTACATACCTAGATCTCAAGAAAGCTGGTTTCATCGACATAGCCCAAATAAAAGAGAAAAAACATAAACCAACCTGGCCGTTTTCTGCAGCCACATAGAGTGCAGTTTCCCTTGATTGGTTTTGCTTGGCTAATAACTCTTTGAATTCCTCCTTATTAGTTCCACCACCAAGTATAATATCGATCACAATACTCAAATTACCACCTCTGGCAGCGGCAAGGAGTCGGGTATCATCACGCTTGCCTGTTAATTACTTCGTCATTTCCTTCCGAGGCACGGTGGCCTCTCTCAGCTGTGCCTCCATGTCCATTTTGGACACAATAGCCTCGCTCGATCAAGATTGAAATGAAATATCGCCTAATGGATTCACAGCGCTAGATAAACTATAACTTTAAACTCCATTTCATTTTCAATCAATTAAACCCATCTACCCCTTGAAACAATCTAAACAAATTCGAAAACCCATTGCAGGAAAACATCTGACACAAAATCAAACATCTCTTCCCCTGTAACCCAAGTCATGATTTGGGTGGTCTTGCACTTCAGCCTAAGGTAATGACCTGTTGAACAATAATTTAATTTGTGTCAGCAATCCCGCACAACCAACCCAAATTGCTCCATTAAGCGCACCCGGATTAATCTGATTTGATCATTGTACCATACAAAACTTTAAAAAATAAAAGATGATTAAAAAGGGTATGCTTTGAATCAAATAACTGACGAATGAAAAGTGAGAAACTTGAGTTGATTAGAATTGGAGGAGGAAGATCAAAAGAATGAGAGGGAAAGAGAAGGGGGTTACCTGAGAGTGGGGAAGACAACTATTTTTCCTCTCGTCCATCTAAAACAAAACAACCCATCGTTAATTTTAGGAGGTGAATCATGAATGGGAGTATCTAAACCGAAAAAGATAAGATGAGACCCCATTCAGAAAAGAAAAGGAACAGACAAAGATCATCATGCTAGAACAATCAAAAAATTTGCTTCTATCACGTATTACTGTGATTGAAATCGAAGCTTCAACTATGAGAATCGAAACTAATGTGAAAGATGAAGCAGAGTGTGCACATGCCATTAACGTTCAGAAACCCTCCACCGTGCTCGGTTCTTGCTGCTGTCGCCACCGTCCGTCACCTCCGCTGCTACCTTGCTCGGTTTTTGCTACTATCCCACCTTCGTCACCGCTGCTCGTGGTCGGTGCTAGGGCTGCTCGTGGTCGCCGCTTGGTCTGCTCGCTCGGTTCTTACTGTAGTCGTCGTTGGGGCTGCTCGTGTGGGGCCCTAACCCGAATTACTGTGCATAACCCGGATTATGATCTCACGTGACCTCAAATACAACTCACGTGTTGCACTACTAACTTAAACTCTCAAATAGTATGATGGCCTAAGATTGTAAGAACAACTGCCGAATCAAAGCAACCTGCTGCACCTCCATCGTGCCAAGTGCCAACAGTCAACCTCAACCCAGATGTGCGAATGGTGGTAGTGCAATACAATACTGTCGCGTCTCTTGAAGAGTACCCCCCCCCCCCCCCCCCCTCCTCTTATTGTTTTCGTTGCCTCACAAACATTACAATTTAAACATTACCGCCAGCTATATACTATAGTGACGGCAACGGCACTCTTGGTTTTGTAAAAACATATGAGGTTATTAACTATGAGGTGGCGGTACTACCGCCCTGTCGCACGACTAGCACGTTCCGTCATTCGTCAAATTATTCTGATTATCCTGGTGTCGACGACTGGCTCCTCCACTCGACGACTGGCTCCTCCTCGTCGACGGCTGGTTCCTTTCTTTCAATATACATCATTAATATATACCAGTACTACACCCTTATTAATTCCCCCATTAATACTAGTTCCTCCATTTAATAATTCTCCTGATTATACACCGTTAACAAATCAATGAATCTTCCGCGATATATAATTAAGCTAATAGTTCCACATGTAAATATACTAGTGCGCTGTGAATTTAACTTACAAGATTTAAGTTGATAAATTCGATATATAAGTCACGTATGAACTTGAACCTCCATAACATTAAGGTCCACATTATGTTCCGAGACCTCATACACAATTTCCTCAAAACTCATCATTTTCTTAACTACCAAACATTATGAACGTCCATAAATAATTTATAGTACTTTATACATAAATTCCCGAAAGTACTATAACACACAATCTTGAAGCTTTTCCGACAGCTACAACTTGCATACTGTATGCGGTAGATCTATATTTTATATTTATCTACCTTGCAACCATGCTATCTCCATTAGTCATTCGTTCGCCTGATCTTTTCCCTGAGAAAAATGGTCAACGTGGGATGAGCCGAAGCTCAGTAGGGAAATATAGGTACTATCCGACTATATGCATTGCATCACAAAAGGATTCAATCCACAATTCTTATGAACAGAGAATAAGAATTGTAACACGACCTGTCGCATAAATAGAGTCCTTCACAAACCAACGCAATTTTTTTTATAAACAAAGAATAAGAATTTGTAGCATAACTTGTCGCATAAATAGAGTCCTTTGTCAACAATCGATTCATCAGTCCATACAAACATGCGACTCTTCGCAAATAATAGTTGAGCTCATCCACTCACAAAATAACATTTGAGCTCACCCGCTTCCCCTACCTTAATTCGACGCTTTCAATGAAATTTGGGTAATTCTTTCTTCAGATTCCCTGACTCTCTTCCTCGGGTTCTTCCTTCTTTTAACCTATGCAAACTTTCTTTTCTTTTCTAGAATTTGTAAAGAGTTTATACCGTGCCTCTCAAAGGGTATTTATAGACTAAATTTTATTATTATTTTATTCTCCTTGTCATCATTACATATCACGTGGTCCTGCCACTAAATCTTGTCAAAATCTTACTTTTTCTGCCATTGTGTCGGCGTTCACGCTTGCTTTTCGATATTGTTAAATTTTTAACTCTAAGCATTCACACTTCACATCACAATCTCATAAAAAATAAATAAATAAATATGTGGCTCCTTCATTAACCATTCTTTCTGCCGTATCTTGCACAAACCATTGCTTGGATTTCTGCGACTCCAACCACTACATATGAACCAATGTACAAAACATACAATGAGAGCATTAATGCTAACCTGATTCATTAATATACATTAATATATATACATTCATGACCACAGGAGAAAAGCCATATCGAGCCTGTGAGCAATGTACCATTGTCGTGTGGCTTTCTTGAGACCATAAATTGACTTGTGAAGCTTGCATACAAGATTGCCACGAGAAGGAAGCTCCCCCTGACCATGATAGCCGAGGGGAAGATCCATATAGACTTCCTCAAAAAGGTCACCATGAAGAAAAGTGTTGTTGACATCCAATTAGGCTAGATGCCAATTATGGGAAGCGGCAAGGGCAAGAAGTACCTTGACAGTCACCAACTTTGCCACGGGAGAAAAAGTTTCAACAAAGTCTAATCCTTCTTGTTGGGTGTATCCTTTGGCGACCAGACGAGCCTTATGTCTCTCAATAGACCCATCAAATTTGAATTTAATTTCATAAACCCAACGGCAACCAATGGCGTGTTTGCCAGGAGGAAGAGCAACTACAGTCCATGTGTGATTAGCTTCCATAGCGGCCAACTCATCAGCCATGGCCATCCTCCATTCAGGAAACTTCACAGCCTGATGATAATATTGTGGCTCAAAGTGAGAGGAAATATTGAGGACAAATTGGCGGTGAGTATTAGAGATGCCATGATATGAGAGATAAGAGGAAATGGGATAAGGAACAATCACAGAATCAGAAGAGCAGGAGGTGGCCAGCATATTGCAATGATAATCTTTCAAATAAGTCGGTGGATGAACTATCTTAGCAGACCTCCGTGGAGCCATACAATCGGATGGAGAAGGAGCTGCCATATAATCGGATGGAGGAGCTTCTGCCATATAATCGGATGAAGGAACTGCCATATAGTCGGATGGAGAAGCTTCTGCCATAGGAGGGGAAACAGGACCAGAAGGAGTAGGAGAATCAAAAATAGTAGGAGAAGCAGAAAGACCTGGAGAATTAGCAACGGGCGAAATTGACCGAGGTGAACCGGAAACAATTGCTCGGACAGGATCGGGTATGAGAGGGGCCTGTAATGAGGGATGAGGCAAAACCAGATCTGGAAAAGGATCACTAACTTGATCCGAAGAGGAAATAGTGTGAAACGAAAAGAGCTCCTCATGAAACACAGCATCCCGGGAAATAAGCACTTGTTTGGTCTCGACATCATAGAACTTGTAACCCTTCACACCAGGGGGATAACCCAGAAAAACGCAGACCTGGGCCCGTGGCTGAAATTTGGTACGATGGGCAGTCAAGGTAGAAACAAAAGCTAGGTAACTAAACACCCTGAAAGAAGCATAATCCGGGGCTGTTTTATACAGCAAATGAAAAGGAGTGTTGTGTTGCAGTAGTGGAGAAGGAGTTCGGTTGATCAAAAAAGTAGCAGTGAGAACAAAATCCGTCCAGAAAATGATTGGAATCCGGGACTGGAAGAACAGTGATCGAGCCACATTCAAGAGATGTTGATGCTTCCTTTCCATGACAGAATTTTGTTGAGGCCTTTCCACACAAGAAAACTGATGCAAGACCCCTTTGTCTTGGAAGAACTCAGTAAAAGACAACTCCGGCGCATTATCTGAACGGAAGGCTTTAATTGTGGCATTAAACTGAGTAGAGACCATGGCGAAAAACTTGGGAATCATAGCCGCAACATCTGATTTGTGCTTCAACAAATAAACCCATGTAAAACAAGTACAATCATCTACCAAGGTTAGAAAGAAACGATGACCAGTATAAGAAGGGGTCTGATAAGGTCCTCATACATCGCAGTGCACTAGATCAAAAGGAAATCTGGAAAAATGATTATTCGATTCAAAGGATAACCGTCGCTACTTAGCAAGGGGACAAATATAACATGGAGTAGCCTTGTGCAAACTAGTAGCATCATACTTCAATTGACCTTTCAATGAATCAAGTCTCTTGGAAGAGATATGTCCTAGTCTATTGTGCCAAACCTGGATAAAGACATTATTGACAAAAGTAGCAGTGGAAGCAGAATTCAGCCACGGAATATTGAGAACATAGAGATCATGAACTTTATCGCCCCTGCCAATCATCCTCTTGGTGGATAGATCCTGAATAACAAAGCAATCAGAAAAGAAACCCATTGTAAGACCAGAACTAGTAACCAAAGCACTGATTGAGATCAAGTTGAACTTGAAGTGAGGAACAAATAAAACATCCTTAAGCAAAACATCGAAACTAAATTGCACATCACCTGCAAAGTGGACCAAGAACCGAGTACAATCTGGTAAAGTAACCGATGTATGTTGAATGGGATGCAGAGAAATAAAGGCACTAGCCTGAGAACAAATATGTCGAGTGGCCCCCGAGTCCATAATCTAAAACTGACTAGACGAGAATACCGGACTCAAAGAAACAGAAAGGCAAGTACCGGGGAGACAGTTGGTTTGAGAGGCGGCAGTATTAGTCGCTGTTGCTGAGTTGCTCGGATTTGTAGAAAGCATGGAGAGTAACTACTGATATTGGGAAGCACTAAGATTCTGAATAGAGGTCCCAACTGAACCATAGTGATCACCCTTGTCATAAGATGCAGAAACTTGATGAGCAGCATGAGAATTGTCTGTTCTCGCCTTATAACCAGGAGGGTATCCATGGAGCTTATAACAACGATCCACAGTGTGGCCAAGCAGTCTGCAATGCGTGCAATAAGGCCTATCTTTCTTCTGAAATTTATGACCATTGGCAGTAGAATGCCTGGAGTTAGGAAAACCAGAACCATTAGGCTTGGTGACATCTGTTTTGACAACAAAGCTCATGTTGCCAGTGGAATTGCATGCATAGATCAGGGGCAGGATTAATCCTCCTTTGTTGTTCTTCTTGAACTAGCAGGGAGAAAACACGGTTAATGGCAAGAAAGGGATCCATGAGAAGCAATTGACCATGAACTTGGGAAAAGGAATCGTCCAGGCCCATCAGGAAGGACATTATGTACTCTATTTGATGATGTTCATTTAGTTTCTTTACTCCACCACACGAGCACTTTCCACAAGAACAATTTGGCCGATAATTGCTCAATTCTTCCCAAATAGTTTTCATCTTAGTGAAGTAGATGCCGACACTGCTCTGATCTTGACGCAAATTCATCAATTCTCGCTTAAGCTGAAAAATTCTAGGTCCGTTGCTCTGCTGGAATCTGTCCTTCAAATCTACCCAAATTTCCCTAGTAGAGGTGGTGAAAATCACGCTGGTAGAAATCTCCTTCGAAACAGAATTCAAGATCCAAGAGATGACCATATTGTTGTTGCGGATCCAGGAATTAAGCAAATCAACCTCTGTGTCTTTAGGTTCTGCGATTGAGCCATCAACAAACCCTAATTTGTTCTTCACAGAAAGCGCAATCAACATCGCACGACTCTACGCAGTGTAATTCTCACCGGTGAGCTGCTGCGAGACGAGTACCAAACCAGGACTGTCAGAATGATGAAGGAAGTACAGATTTGAAGGTTCATCAATGGCGGAGTGAGGTACGACAGTGTGTTCTCCAGAAACAGAATCACTTGTTGAAGAAATTGTCGCCATGTAGAAGAAAATCTAGAGAGGGAAGAGAAAGAGAAAGTAGACAATGGCTTGCCAGAAGGAATCAGGCAAAATCACTGGATTCACTGCTCTGATACTATATCGAGCCTGTGAGCAGCAACCACGAAAAAAGAGAAGACAGGAAAAAGAAGAAATGTCTGTCGTATATTTTCAAGAGTACAGTACAGTCCCTTATATATACTAATAGCAGTTACTGGGCTATTGTAACAAACTACTAATATATCCACATGTACTCCCTAATACTAAAACATGTCTTCTTTATTTTAGAAAATCCCTATTTAATAATCTTCTCGAATAATACTCTTTATCCTTTCTCTATTTAATAGAATTAGGAATAATGCATATTAATCATGAAAATGAAAGATAGCCAATGTGGATATCGTTGAATAAGCATATCGTGGTAGCTAGTTATGTTGCCAGCTAGTTGGTACTAATAATATTTATGTATGTACATATATGTTGGTCCATATACTCGTGTGATCAGTTGCCTCACAAATTAATGCAATCAAAAAGTGAAAAATGGTGCCCAACCTAAATTAATAATTATAAATAAATTAATGGTGTCCAACCTAAATTAATAATTATAAATAAATCAAAAAGTGAAAAATGGTGTCCAACCTAAATCTATAAATTATTATTAATTATATATGTATATTATAGATAAGATTTATATTCAAAAATAAGTAGGGATAGATGTCACATCATGATTAGAAGGAGATGAGAGGTGAGGAGAGGAGGGATGGGGTAGAGGTTTTTTTTTTAATATTATAGTTAATTTTTACTTTTTTATTATTTTTTAAAAAAAGTTGATAAAGTATGTTGTTAATTGATTTAAGAGAGAGAAGTGCCTAACCCATAGTATAAAATAAATAAAGTGTACGTGGTTAGTTAAATCTTACATCATGCATGATTATGAATTACTGATCACTTTATACACTTACGAAAAGCTTTTAATTTAATAATCCCACTTTTCCCAAAAATATCGCGCTTTTGAAAGAATTTAATTAAATTATTTAGTCGCATCGGATGTGTGTACATATGCTATTTAATGTAGAAAAGGTGGTAAATATAATCAAGAACTAAGATTTTAAATTTTATTCAATTAATTAGGATACTTGTTACGCCTGAAAAATTATGGGTCCGATTTAAACCTAGAACTCTCCAAAGATACATACATTCAAGTCTCGATGCCGATCGGGGGAGGTAGCTCCGGCCGGTGTAGAGAGAGCTGACTTGCCGAGCCCCGCCGGTTCCGCGAAGGTGGAACCGACCGCCTGCCTAAGTCTCTCTGCGCTTAGATCCCGAGGGCGGATCCTCGAGACCCCACAGCGGCCGGGGGCTAAGTCCCAGAGCTTCCTCTGGGGACGCTTGTTTGTTTCTGATTGTTGTTGGGGTGGAGTCGCCACCTAATTTACTCATAGAAATTAGAAAAAATTAAGCTCAATTCTATCTAGCAAGAGGTATCAGCGACCATGATACTAGAAAGAAATGGAAGAATAAAGCATGGTCTGCGTCACTAGATTTGAGATCGGGAGCCTGGTTAAGTGTTGGGAAGGTCGACTAAAATCTATTAGTCTAGCACCCAACACCCCCCTTTTCGGATCTCTTACATCATGATTATAGCCTCAGGGACTGGATCTCTCGTGCATAGATACTCGGGGCAAATCCCTATACAAATCCTTGAAAAGTAGACATTCAAACACACATATAACACGGCATCGATCATCAATCTCTATCACAGCGTGATTAGGAGGCCAACGGTTTTAGGCTTTAGAAGAACTTGGTTTAAAGGTTGAGGGCTTAGGATCTCGCGGGATGTGACGTTAGGTGATAGTCGGCTTTAAAGGTATGTGCGACGTTTGGAAGTGGTCGGCTTAAAAGATTGAGGGTTTAGAACCTCGAAGATACAATGTTAAGTCGACTAAAAGTATGAGGGCTTAGAACCTCAAGATATGAGTTTTGGTTTGGATTTCCTCAGAGG
>JAOWBR010114117.1:0-14210 GCA_028571145.1 Dionaea muscipula
GGATGCGTAGAAAATGACATTCTAAGACATTTCACGTTTCACGGTCGTCGTAAAATAATGACGGGAAGAGCTCTATCAGGACGTCGGAAAGTACGTTTTGGGCCGATTTTAAAATACGCTCTATAACTTTTTTTGGAATGATTTGAGACGATCCGAACCGTTGGATGTGTTCAAAATATATTTTTTATAAGTGTACAAGAAACCTTACTGGAACCCGAGGTGTTAATGCATTAACCTCAAGAAAAAAAAACGTTGAAAAAATAAAAATTCTATAGAAATTCTATAGAAACCCTATCGGAACCTGAGGGGTTGATGCAATTATTTTTAGGACATTTTAAACACATCTAACGGTTCGAATGATCCAAAATCATTTCGGATATCATACGTCCTTTATAGTGTCAAAATCGGCCCGAAAAACGTCCGGATGGAGCCCTTTCCGTTATTGTTTTTTGATGATTATTTTCATACACCTTTAAAAACACATTTTAAACTCATCCGCCATTTCAGATCGTCTCAAAACATCTCAGAACATATTTCATAATGGTGAATGTTATAACCCATGTCATGATATCCTTTCTCATATATATACTAGGGGGTGTCCGTGCCTTCGGTACGATGAGCGTTCCATCTCAAAATTATATTAATATTTGTATTGTTCGGATCATCTTATTAATTTAAAATTTTGACTATAATATTATATAAATTTTATTAAAAATTTAACTTTTATTAAAAAAATTATAATAAAAAAATATTTTCACCCCACCCCATCTCACCCTACCCCATCGATCTCTCTTGATGTGATATCTATCCTTACATGTTTTTAAAATCCATCCTTATTTATAATATATAGATAAAATAGCGGAAGCTCGTACCAAGGCACGGAAAAAAAATCAATTTCTCACTGGAGTTCGTTGGCTCGTTGGAGTTCCCTGATTGAGTTTCTTGTTAGAGTCGCTGGATTTCACTTTTGTGTGACATTCAAAATCGCTGGAGTTAGCAAGAATAAGACGAGAGATAGATATATTCTATCATGTGATTGGAACAAAAAATGTGTATTAGAGAACTTGTGTGAGATTCGAAATTATTTTTCAATGTAATATAGATTAATCCACCTCGAACTACTTGTGTGTAATTATACATAGAGAATGAGAGGTGAAGACACAAAGTAAGTTGAGTAGGAGATAAAAAAAAAAAAAAAACCACATCATCATGTGATTGGAGCAAAAATGTGAACTAGAGAACTTGTGAGAGATTTAAAATTATCCTTCAATGTAATATAGATATAGACTAGTGGATACCGTCAAAGCATGATAAATAATTAATGTGATAATTTTAATTCATTGCGTAATAAATATTAAACCAAAACGTTTGTCAATGAGTAATAATTTTATTTCATTGAAGAAGAAAGAGATGAAGACAAAAAAAAAAAAAAACCACCCCCACCATCACTTGTTCATGTGACATGTATATTAGAGAGAACGTGTATCAAGTTCAAAATCTTCAAACAATGTAATAGTAATATATATTTATGTACGAGTATTACGGATAAGATAAAGTATCATAACATACTCATATCCAACACGTATCCGTTGCGAATATTAATTTTTATATCTATTTTCGTACTTATATTAATTTTCTTATACCTATATCCTATCCTATCCAAACGAACCGAACATAGTTTAATACCAAGAATACGGATATATAATTGTCATTCCTAATTTATAACTGTTTCATTGCCATCAATTGCTATTTGCTAATTTGAGAAAAAGCCTAATTTTATCGCAAATAATTAAAAAAGAAAAAGAAAAGGGGGGAGTTTGATTTTTATGTTTTTTGCCCTCGTTTGGTCTCGCCCTCGTTCTCCCTCCCCGTTTGATCCCCAAAAATTGCGTCTTCTATCTTCAACTTTGGAATTCAAATTTCTGAAATCCCATTTTGCAGTAGCAGCGAATTCCCAGTTAAGCGGGAGTGGAGATTCGTGTGTCCGGAAAACAAAAAAGTGAAAGCCTTCAATCTTCAAGCTTCGATCTTCAGCATTTGAATGGGTCGACCGCCATGCAATGGAGTTCCTCCGTTTCGCTTCACCCCCATGGAGGTTCTTCTCTCTCCCCCTCTCCCATTCTCCTCTGAAAATGCCGAATTCACTTGTTGGGTATTGCTTCAATTCCTTGTTGTAAACCTAATATCAGACCTCATAGCTAGTCTAGCAGAAGGATCGTAAATGTTACTTTGTTTTGTTTTTCCTATTTGATCATATTTCTGGAATTGTGTAGTAAAATTCCATACGAATGAATTCTCTAGATTTCAAGAAAACTATCGGCGTATCTTAACCTGGTGAGGACATGATGCAGATTGCAGAGTATAGTGGAATGTCGTCATCATTTAATCAATGTAGCCGACTCTTATGCTATTTTATAATGGTGGTTGTTATGAATGTGATTTTAAGCCCGTTGAATATGTTATATGTAATGTAATACCCCAATCCCACATTGGTGATCGGAGGGAGAATGATATTAAATATAAGCCTAACGAGTTCTATCATTGTCAAGAGCATTTGGCCTTTTCAATTCCAAGAGGATAATGGGCGTGATTGGGTGTGGTTGACAAGATTTTGGGCTTGAGGCGTGACACTATAGATAATGCCCAAGTACGATAATATGTCACACAATACCGTCCGATGAGAGAAGTGGAGAGTATTATCATGAGTTGAATTTGGCTTGTGGGATGTATTTCACGACACTGCTGATAAGCATTCTTTTCCGAGCGTATCAGGACTCTCTGGAGTCTGGACTCTAGTTGTTTCAACGCTTTTGCATTTATTTACTCCTGCCTACAGAGTTTTGGTTTTGGATCCTGTTTGTTGCTGTATGCTTAATTTCATGTAATTGTAATCAATGTAAATTGATCTTATACTATGCAAGTATTGAGTTTCTGCACTGCCTGACATCAATCTGTGGTCTAAGCAGAGCTAGGAATGAGAATCTTCTACTCGATCCACTGTTGTGGGGAGAAGGGTTAAAAGTTTTGCTTTTGGCTTTGCTATGAGCTGTTTCACTCAATAAATGTATGATCTTCTATCATGACAATTCTAAGTGTCTACACTACATGACATCAACCTTTGATTTGTCTACCGATTGTCATATAATAGTTGCACTGCACATGACATATAACAGTTCACTATTCTTATAGATAGTATTTGATTTGATAAAAATGTTTAGATTATCCATGTTGAAGGCGCGGCTTTGCTTATCTTGATATCCTCCTATTGCATCTAGCTGTTATTGTCTCACGACACAAGAAGCCGTTGAGCTCCTCTTTTGTGTTCTTTTGCGTCTCCAACTCTCCTACTTCTGTTAGAGTAAGAAAGATGTATGGTGGTACTTACCCAAAAAAAAAAGAAAGATGTAAGGTGGATTATTATTCTCATCTAGGTGGCACAAATGGAGGCCATATTACACGAGCACAAAAACCAAATGCCAGCTAAAGAAATGATTGAAGGTCTTGCAGACAAATTCAGGTATGCCTCTTACTTTTATTTTAGGAACTTTCTTTTATAACTCACTTGAGCTTGCAATTATATCTTGTAGTAAATCAGCAGAGAGAGCTGGAAAGATCACAGTGCAAGGGAAGCAGGTAAGATATTATTGTTCTCGGTGTCTCCCCCTCTGTCTCTCTGTCTCTCTCATCCCCTCTCTCCCTCACACACACCCTGTCGCTTTCTGTCTCTCTCTGCTCAACAATTGGTCCATTCAAATTTTAGCAGCAAAAAGTATCACTTGTTCGGATTAATATTTCGGGATACCATTGAAGGTAACCTGTATGCCCTATTCGGATAGTTTTGAGTGATTCCTTGCTCTGTATCTGCTATCTTGGAATCCAGCATTTTGCTTTGTGTAGAGAGCAAATTTTCAATCCTTGCCTTGTTATTACAGGTCTGGAACTGGTTCCAAAATAAGCGTTATGCTTTGAGGGCCAAAATGGTCAAGTCTCCTGGGAAGCTAACTGTAATACCCATGCCACGGGAGGATGTGGCATCCTTCAGAATCACACCTCAGGGTCCACCTCCTGTACCTGCTCCTTCTGGAGGTTGTATTTGTGCTCAAAATATCTATCCCTTCCTTATTATCATCTTTTTGGACATCCAGACAAGTGCATAACGATGTGTGGGTAGTATATTATCATATCCTATCATGAATAGAGCTTTGTGTTTCTTGTGTAAAGTGGAACCCTTTCGATTTCTGGCACCTTTGCTCATTCATCAGAACTTCAGGACTGCAAAACATATCAGATGTGGGTTTGGACGTACATATATATATGAATATATGATTGTTGTATTATATACACCCGGCATTGGATCATGCAGACTCATGATCCAGTAACTATTTGCTTTTTCTGAAAGGCCTCCTCTTATCCATAAATGCATTTCAATTCTTTTGCTGGATAGATTAAGGTTCTGAGATTAGATGTGAGGTTTTGCACTAGTTGAGGTTGTCTAGCTTCCATGGCAAGTTGCCAAAGCTTCAAGAGAACTGTAGCTGGACTATTATGCTTTAGAAAATTGGCATAACAATATACAGGCATACTGCTTTATAGTTTCTTGACGAGCTGCACAAGAGAAGTTTGGAATGCAGATAGCGAGAAGATAGACTTGTGAGATTGTGCTACCAGGACATGATAAATTGAAGAAGCAATTTTTTTTGATGTACCTTTAATTGGGTATGGAAGAGCACAGGAACAAGATTGCCAAGTGTTCTTTTATTGGGTTAGGCGTATGGTTTCTTTCAAGCCATTTAACTCTATTTTAGATCATTTCCTTTGTTAACAACAAAGTGTAGTCGATCATGCGTCCTTTTCGTTAAACTTTCTTTTCGTTTCATTCTATCATGTCTTCTATACTTTGTTGTTGTTTCTTTTTATTGTTAAACTACTCAAAGTGTATGTTTGATGTAATCCTCTATGAGTGTCTCACTTAAGTTTCTATCATATTTGTCTTTGCAAATGCTATTCGTCCTTAGGTGTGGATTTCAATATCTTCATTTCCATCAGTAGTGTCTCTTGCTCTTCATTATGTATGACTAAACAACATTGATCTCTGTGCTGTTAGGAATTTACAAGCATGGAAAATGCAGTAGAAAATTAAAATTTTCACTTTCCTAATGCAAACCTACCATGAGATCATACAAACGATATGATATAGGAAACAAAACGGGTACCTTTGAAGAACACAAATCCGATCTTCTTTTACCGTTGTAAAACTGCAGCAGGAAGAGTAGACGCCCAAGTGTTTGCCCTTTAACCTTATCCACACAATCAGTTGACCCGGTCAGATCTTTCCATGATTTTATTTAATTCATAATTAAATTAATTTAATACGCAACTCCTTTCTATATTAAATAATTAACTTGATCATGTTCAACTAATTTTAAACCTTTAAATCAAGATTGACTAACAAAGTGTCAAGACTACCAGTATGACGAGAACCCCTTATGATCGACTATTCATTTATCTTTTCTTCTTACCAATATCCCGAAAAGTCCTAGGGTATGATATAATTGTTAAACCCTGATAGACAAATCATATGAAACATAACATCATTTTCGACAAGTTCAATGGTTTTATAGAAAACTCATTTTAATATCATTACACTTCTGTTGAAGATTTTTCAGTCCACAAACTATATGTTAATCATAGGATTAACTTCCTAATACAGAAGCGATGGATTCCATCTTGACCATTCACGACCTTGAATCTATCTTGACTAGTCATATCTATCTTGACACAAGGTATCACCTTGCAATCATAATTCATAAAAATAATTGCCATTTTGCGGCTTCTGTTAGCTACTTGATTTGGCTGGATAAGATTTTGTACGACACATTACATCTACCTAGTTCCTCTCATGTCTATTTATACTTGTATGATATTAATTTTTGCAGGAAAAAGTGCTCCTGAAAATTCTCAAATGGAATTTGAAGCGAAATCTGCTAGAGATGGTGCATGGTATGTAAGCCTGGACATTAAGATCTGTGTTCTTTATCATTAAATACTGCCACTGTTTTTTGATGATCTAGTGGCTGCCATGGTTTTTGGCTGTTGACTGGCTTTTATTTCCAGGTATGATGTTCAGGGATTTCTATCTCATAGATATCTTGAAACGGGTGATCCTGTGAGCATTTGGCTTTCTTTTTTCCCATATATCCCATTTTCATAGACATTAGTGCTGACATTACATTAATGATTATTTTCTTGCTACTAAACTAATGTTCACTATCCAATAACATACCTGTTGGAGAAGTGTAAGGCTGCCATCTTTTCAGCTTATTCACGAGGAGTGTACATTTTTTTGGTTGCTGCACACTCTTGAGAATATTTTGCATTTTTTTGAATTCTGAATTTTAAAATATGGTCTTCCACGACGAAGGCCAATACTAAACATGTAAACGGGCAGGAACCTGGTTTTATGAAGCAAAGGTTCTGTTTCATTGGATGTGAAGATATCTTCTGAAATGAATTCTTGCTCTGTTGGCCATTTTTGTCGTTTGCTTGTATGAAAAATCTTTAGACTGGCATCAATGGAGGAAAATCAACATGGCCTCAAAATGAGACGATAATAATTTTCGTGTGATAAACACAACCTAGACCACCAGAAAAGACTCCTGGTAAATGGTCTGTCTTCAATACTCAATCCTATCACTAGTGTGGGCACTGTTGCTGTCAACACTGTGGTTGCCATTGTCTTTGCATTGGACATCCGTTATTCTTATCTCCTTTTCCTTCCTCCTATTTTCTCCATTCCCTCTACTTCTCTGATGTGTTTACCAAGTCTCTCCTTGCACCTGGGCTTCAGAACTGTTTGCACCTCGGTGCTACTCGTGCCTTTATAAAACTGGGTGACGTCTAGATGAGCTGGCAAAGCCAGATCTTGACTCGAGGGCCAGATGAGATGTCATATCCAGGTCTTGACTCGAGGGGCATTACCATGGCTGGTCGGGTTCCACCAAGGGGAAGCAAAATTTTGTTTTTGCTGGTTCAGCAAAGGAAGATGGAGTTGGAGAATGACTTCAGTCTTGCACTATGTGATTGAATCCACTGGGTGATGGTTGTATTGATGGGGGGAGAGGTTTGGGGAGGGTATAGTGGGGTTCAGAAGAAAAACCTAATCAAGGGTGAGAAGGAGGAGGGAATGAAAGTGCGGAGGAGGAAAGGGGAAATTTGACCATTTGTTTATGATGAAACAAAAGGAAAATTGTATCTTTTCCACAAAAAACCAATTAGCGGAGAGAATATTTTCCTCTCAAAGTTTCTGTTAATCAAACGAAGCTAAAATGAAAACTCAACATCTGGCAGAAAGGAAAAATTGTGCTCCGGTGTTGCTGCAATTGCGTGGATACGTCGTGTTTTATTATCACATTCCTAAGATGTTTTATGATTAAGTTGTGTTCCATGTGCGCGCACAACACATTGATTCAAACACTCTGCCCGTGCTACTAAGTTATGCACATTCTATGGGGTGTGCATTATTCCTCAGTAGTTGTTATATTTGCTGCTGGATGTAAGTTATATTACTTATTTGCCCATTTCCATTTTTCTACATATGCAAGTGTAATTAGCGGTGGTTCTATCCGAAGAGTTCTGGTGATTGCAACTGATCTTTTTGTGAGTATTGATGCCAGCCTGTTTTCCCATCTTAAGGGGTGCAAATGGCTCATTTCCTGTTTCTATTGGATCATTGTTCATTCAGGCTGAATATGCAAATCTTGATTGAACATATTTTATTTACTTTTCTCTCTGATTATTGCTATGGTCTCACACCAATCTATTTCTGCTAATATATGCCTCGGTTTTAGGAAGTTCTTGTTCGCTTTGTTGGGTTTGGGCCGGAGGAAGATGAGTGGATTAATGTTCGTAGGAACGTTAGACAGCGGTCTCTACCGTGTGAATCTACAGAATGTGTTGTAGTGCTTCCTGGAGATCTCATTCTCTGTTTTCAGGTGGTGGTGTGCTCTACTGGGTTATTTTTTAGGAAACAATCTTGAGCATATCTCTTCTTACTTGATTCTTGATCTCCAATCAATTTTCAGGAAGGTAAAGAGCAAGCTCTTTACTTTGATGCCCAGGTCCTTGATGCTCAAAGGCGAAGGCATGATGTGAGAGGCTGCCGCTGTAGGTTCCTTGTCCGCTACGTTCATGATCAGACCGAGGTAGTTCACTCCCAATTTTCTTTATCTTTGTTGTTTTGACCTTTTAATTTTTGTTCCCTTTCATGGCTTCAACCTATTAATTGTAATACACTTTGTTGCCACGTGGCAACTAAACACACCTAGGCCCTGTTTGATTACAGGAATAAAAAAAATGAGAGATAACTAAGGAGAGAGATTGTAAATGATGGGATAGTGTGTTGGTTTAGTTATCCGATATCTTGTTTTTCCAAATATGTTTGTTTTGCAGATAAAATCTTTGGATAACCACCACCACCATCACCACCGACCATTCACACTTGGTTTTACTCTTATTCTGCCGTTTTGGGGGATAAGGACAAATCCGAGAGGACAGTTGTGCAACTAAATGCAGGATAAGAAATAAGCCAGATTATTAGTCATATCCCGGATGCCCGAACAGTGAAATCAAGCACGGCCCTAGAGTACTGTTAGTTAGCATCCGTCTAGAGTGCACCCCAACTTCAGTTGGTTATAGCGTTGGTTTTGGAACCCTCGGCAAGCTATTCACTCAAAGTATTGGCTGATTATTTGAACTTTTTTCATCCCAGGAAATTGTACCGCTTAGAAAGTTGTGCAGGAGGCCGGAAACTGATTACAGGATGCATGTATTGCATGCTGCAAATGAGTCTGCATCAGTTGATCCTCAGAAGGCAGTGTCCGATCCTGCTTCAGTGACTAGCGTTAGGATGCCTAATTCACAAGAACCCACACTGGCATATCAAAGAGCAACCGTGATTCATCCTAGAGTTTGTATCGCAGCTGCGCCTTCTCAAGTAAATACAGTTGCTATTTCTGGGACTATCGCTCCTGCTCAAGCTAACACGACTACTAGACCACCCACTACTGTGGCTGTGGCTCCTTCTCAGCCAAATTCGGTGAGCATGGCTCCTCCCCGGGCTGACGTGACTGCTATTCCTCGGACCATGGCTCCTCCACAGGCTAATGTGACTGCTACTACCCCAGTGACTGTGGCTCCTGCTATGGCTAATATGACTCTTACTTCAGGGATTGTGGCTCCTGCAGCTCAAGCTAATGTGTTGGCTCTTACTGCTGGGACTATTTCTCCTGCTCAGGCTAATGCCAATGCCAATGCTGCTCATTGGCCTGCTACTGCAGCGACTACAGCTCCCGAGCAGAAAAATGCTGCCGTGCCTGCTGTGGATGGCGCGGTGGCTACTCCCATGGAGCAGAGAAAACGTGATGTGAGTCCTCCACCGGGTTTCACGAGGGTGCCGATGGTGGTTAATCCAACGGCTGCCCCAACAGCTACTCAAAGCGATCTCATGGAGGAATAGTTGTTATTGTAACTTGTATCCAATTGTCATGTACATTTTTCGTATATAATGCCGATGGTACTTCAAAAGATCCCTCTCCTTGCCGATGTCTACAGCTAGTTAGCGATTTATCTAGTTAGCGTCGAATATTATCGTTCGTTCACCTATCCCAATTTCTACGCATTTTCACTGCTAAATGGAACCAATTAAAAGGACGTTATGGTTAGTTTTTTTTTTTTATTATTATTATTGAATTGAATGAATTAAATTACTGGTTTGTTTCGCTATGGCTTTTGCTATGCGGACTGTAGAGCTTACACGTCTCCAAATTTGTACCTGCGGGGCGGGGATTGGAAGTCTTCTCCCATCCCACTCTTCGACAATGCGCTCAGGCTCCTGATACAGCAGAGGCTCTCGAAATCCATCGACAATGCTGAGTCGCCTGAGGAGTGGAGTAGCTGATTCCAATTCGAGGAATTCCCTGTTTCCGCCATTGTTGAACAACAAGAAGCTAGGGCTGAGGAGCCTAGTGACGAGGTGCAGAGCCGTGGTTGTGACGCGGTTTGGCGGGCCTGAAGTTCTCCAGATTCGGGAGGATGTCAAGGTTCCTGATCTCAAACCGAACCAGGTTCTCGTCCGCACTCGCGCCGTCTCCGTCAATCCCCTCGACCTCCGAGTATGTGATTCTTTTGTGAATCTTTGTTCCTCTTCGCTTTTCTGAATTCCGCGGATAGTAGTTGATTTCTTGAGCTGGGTTTCATCGGAACTGTTGAGTCTGTGTTTCAGTGTGTTGGCGGATCATCTGAGACACTGAATTGACTGTGTCTGTGTCGAAAAAATGAGTGCTCGGAATACTTTTCTTTTCTATCGTTTTCCATGTTTAGTTAATTTTGCTCCAAGGATTGGGCGAGTGTTAAATTGAAGATGGAACAGAACTAGGATGATCTCAGGATGGTGAATGCCTCTTTTTTTTTTGTGGTGATTAGTGTCCAGTTTGATATGTCAATTATGGGGTCTGCGTTTGATGAGTATGTAATTTTATAGGTAAACCTGTTTCTATTGATTGTGTTGTGTCACTGTTCTCATTTGAATTCATTTCATTTCATCCTAATTCTCTATGTCTGTCCACTTGTTCATTATCTATTAAGCGGGTTTCTAAAGAAGTAAGTGCTTACTGTTCTATAGAATTACTAAGAAATGTGGTTTTGCTTTATCTACTTCATCTGATTATCGATCTCTTCTTTTTGCAAAATTTCTTATTTGAATATTTTCAGATGCGGGCAGGCTATGGAAGATCGGTATTTGAACCAGTTCTTCCCTTCATTCTTGGACGTGATATTAGTGGTGAAGTTGCAGCAATTGGAGGTAATGTGAGATCTGTGCATGTGGGTCAAGAAGTTTTTGGAGCGCTACATCCAACTGCTCTTAGGGGTACTTACGCCGACTATGCAATTCTCTCAGAAGATCAAGTTGCATCAAAACCTGCATCAATGAGCCATGTTGTATGTCACAATCAACTCTGAATAACTCCTGTCAAACTTCCCCCTTTTTAATCACAGAACTGCAGTTTTGTTTTTCTTTCTTATTTTCTACATAGATTTCTTTGCTTTTCATTATCCTACTGTTTTGGGGATTGATCATTTCCCAACATCAGTTATCTAATATTGCTTATACATGAGTAGAGTAGATTGTCACAGTAGAGTTCTGTACTAAGATAAATTGCAGGCTTATGTCTGTGGAACTACCACTTCCTTTTAAGGACACTTTTATTTGGTTTAATGTAATGGGAGGTTTAACATGATATGTGAACATGTGTAGGATGCAAGTGCCATTCCTTTTGCTGCGCTTACTGCATGGCGTGCTCTGAAAAGCACTGCTCGGATAACTCCAGGGTATGCTTCGGTCTGTGATTTACATTTCGCTATTTTCTATTGCAAAGAGGAAAAACACAAGGAAGGGGTGGGCATCTAAAAGGGTTACAGTCTAGTGTGCTCTTTTAATATTGGAGAAAGTATGTTTATCCGTAATACTACACATCCCTCAAAATCCAGATGAACCTAGCTAGATATAACTCTATGAGAATTTCCAATTCATTTAGCGGGTTTTTAACTGCCCTTTAAAATCGTTGATGCTGATGAGAATGATTCGCAGCTGACTCGCAGTACCAACTTCTTGGTGGGAGGAATGCTGCATCTTTAGTTTTTGTGTTTTTTCCCGGTAACTCTTTATATAAGAAGAGAACTGGGAACTTTGAACATCGCTGAGCTTTCTGGAATAATAACTTAAAATGGTAAAAATTCTATCTGCTGGAGTCTGGAGTTGGTGATCTTGCTTAGATTGGTGAAAGAAAATGAAGGATACTTGGAGTTGAACATATCATGTTTTGGATAGTGTGCTTTATTATCTTTTTGTGTATGGGCTTCCCAATATAAGATTAAGTTTTCATGTTGGAGAACCTCTAGATTCTTCCCTCTGAAAACATTTTCGTATACACAGGCAAAGGGTTTTAATTTTGGGAGGGGGAGCAGTCGGTTTTTCTGCCGTCCAGTTGTCGGTAGCCTCAGGATGCCATGTGTCAATGACGTGTGAACAGGAAAGTATTGAGCGAGTGCTGGCTGCTGGTGCTGAGCAGGCTATTGATTATAGTAAAGAGGTAATGCAAGTGATTTCTGGCTCTTGTTCAGTGATGTTCTGTTCTGCTTGTGTATTTCAAAGTGCACTCTTGATCACAGAGTTATAAACTTCCAAGGAAAGATGATAAACGTTTTAGATTAGATGTTGGTAGCCAGCTTGTGTCAGAGTCACTAATCTCGTTTACTCGATGCTTGTTCATTCATTATTTACTACTTCAGGATTTTGAATTAGCGATAAAGGGGCAGTTTGATGCCGTGTTGGACACTATTGGTGTACATGACACAGAGAGGATAGGCTTAAATGTCCTAAAGCGTGGTGGGCATTACATGACTCTGCAGGTAAATATGATGAACCTCCTCATGGTTATGGTATCATGTCAATCTACTTTCCCTTCTTGATTCCTTCCTTCTTCCCTTGTTTATGCTTTCTTGAGTAGTTAACTATCGGATCGGCAATGAAAGTTTCGTTTACGTTGTCGTAGGGAGAAGCTGCATCCTTGTCTGATAGATACGGTTTTGCTTTTGGATTCCCCATGGCTGCTGCACTTCTGCTCAAGAAACAAGTTCAATATCGACTCTCCCACGGAATAGGTGAATTGGTAACCCAAGATATGCAACATGTTGATTTTCTGGCTTTAACTTGAATTAGTCTTTGATTTCAGCTTATTGGTGGATATACATGAGATCGGATCCAGAAGGTTTAGCGGAGATACACCGGCTCTCTCAACTGGGGAAGTTGACGATACCAGTGATGAAAACCTATCCAATAACACAAGTAAGAGAGGCTCATGAAGCAAAGGAAAAAAAGTATGTTCCTGGTAAAGTTGTGCTTGTATTTGAATGATATGATCTACTCCAACTCCAAGCCCATTCTCTCTTGTCCGTGAGTCAAAAGCGGTACAGTTTTGCCGTCGAATTAAGCTTGCTTTCTGTGAATTATTGTTACCAATTGTAAGTTGCAAATCTTTCATTCATGAATTAAACTCGCCGTATATGACAGAGGAGGCATGTAAACTAAATAATTCGGTTTATCTATATGGCCTCCCCCAGTCCCCGGTGTTGTGTTTGTGAATTGTGATTCTTCTCTGATTCTCTTCTTTTACTTCTTTCTTGGTCATACGCTCTGCTGCGATCCCGCTTCTCAATTTAGCAGGAATGTGAACAAAGATAGGAAAAAAAAAACACGACAGACGAAAGGTTCTAGTGTTTTAAGGGGGAAAATAAAAGATTAGATCGATTGTGTAAGAACTACAAAAACAAATGATAGATAAAATCGCACTCAACTATAAGATTCAACTACGTTTGAATCGTTCTTGTAACACTATGCTCTACGCACAATCACATGATAGCATTTCGTTCTTACCTCGTTCAATCCTCTCAATCACCTACTATCTTCTATTTATTTAATAAAAATTATAACTTTGCGTATTTATTCTGCTGAACAACATCGTTTTCTCGTCATCGTTGGCTCCGCTCTAATATTCCATCAACATTTATATTCGTCTTTCGTTCAAAATTTCTTACGAGATTGATAACCTATATCATTTTTAAAATCTTAACCTAATGTACTTCGAATTCTATATACATGATGTTTCCTTGTAAAGCAAAATCTGATACCAATTTTAACAAAATTCCCTCATACTGAATCCTTTGATGTTTTGACTTTTGAGGATTCAAGAGAATCAAGACCCGTATACTTTCTCATACGATGACACAATTTGAAATCCATATTAAACATATTTGATTTCGAAGGCTGTTTTTGGTTTTTTTTAAAAAAACCCCTGTAGTTTTCAAATAATAAAAGAAACAAGAAAAAGGACTTTATCGAGTGCGAGGAAAAAAAAAATTTATTTTAGAACATCTTTATCTTTAAAAGCTAGCATCTCCACTAATAAAAAAAAAAATTTATCTCAACTCTGTAATTCTAGTGGATGAATAGTGAGATTGTGAGACAAATTTTTTAAAGGATTAATAATGAGGGCGATTTTTTGAATATCAATACTAATATTCTTAATAATCTATATTATAAAAATAAAGATGAGATTTGAATTTTTGTTTAAGGTTATCCTAGGTGGCAAGCAAGT